>NW_023590567.1:2540951-2692218 GCF_014843425.1 Jatropha curcas
GACATGAAACGTACCTTGAAATCCATGACTATCGTACAGTTCATCAATATAAGACTGGAATTGCTTTACTTTGAGATTTTTGGAGGGTCCTAAATATTAAAGGTTTGCATACATAAATATCGAAACTTAAAAGAAAAAATAATACAGAACGTCCTCACGAATCAAGCTCAAAATCATAACAGTAAACATCCACCAATAGTCTGAAAACCATAAATTAGTGATTTCTGGTCACTGAAAAACCTCTTCATTCAAGTGTATATATATAAGTATGTTGTTTATGGTTTCACCTGATCCTGATATGGACTTCAGCAAATAACCGCCTAAGTGGTTTAAGTATTCCTAATAATGGAGGCAACCCTCTTCACTTTAACAGATGTTTTCTTTTCCATTGCTAAAGCATGGACATACTACAAGTTAGCGGGTTCTTAAAAATCTCATCAAACAAGGTTCAGAATTATTGGACATGATCCAGAAAGTGTATGAAGAAACTAACATGAACATAACCTGTATTTGTTAATTCTTCAAACAAAAGAATACATGGTCCTTCTAAGAATATCCAAACTATTCTCGTAAGCATAAAAGAACCAGCAATCCAATTCAAGAATTTGGCCATAAGGATGTATAACAATAAATATATATGCAGTAAATAGTAAAATGATAAGCAATATACAATTAGCCATGAAAAATGAAAAAAGTGGCTCCATCCTGAGGTTTAAAAGAAGATCAAACTGAGTGTATCTTTTTAATATGAAGTAAAACTTCATAAAATGTTTTATACCATAGTAGGAATATTTTTGAAAACACTATCTCTCTAACTAAAACGTATATTAAGCTAGTGTCTTGGAAATAGTTAGACAACAGCGCACAATCAGCTTACTCAAGTCATAATGAAAAGTTAATTAATGCAGATGTACACACTAGTATATAACATGCATTCACAATCAGATCAAGCAAATTGTAAACTCATGAGTTACCATATTGGGCAATTAACCTAAGTGGAGTATAAATCAAAATGTTTTAATACATAGCTCACTAATAGAAACTCAAATCATCAGGAAAGAAAACAAAATGGAGCCTCTTCATTAGTGGTACATCCGCTACAAATTAAAAAGAAAAAAAACAAAAAAAAGAAATGCTACGTGTAATTGCTGTAAATTAAAATTGTCTCATCACTTCTGTCCATTTATAAAAGCTTGCCTAATCTAAACTCCATAAATGTAAAATTTTCTAGTTTGGGAGATTTCCTTCTCTACAAACTCTTATTTTTCAATGATTTCATGCCCAATCAAGAAATTGGGGTGACATTACCTCCTGAAAACATACAAGAGCTTTTTTAGATTTCATTCTAAGATCATCAAGGATTGTTTTTCTGAAAAGTGGAAAATATGCATTAAGCAACAAAGATGAAATTTGGAGAACCCAAATGGGGCTTACGCATGCACAAAATATAACTAAATGAATGGGAACGTGAACAAGCATCAAAACTGTTACCCATTTTTACTCAAAGGAAGAAATTGAAGGGCTTTCGCACCAACATTCTTTCACTTGTGGCACCGTCAGCACTCAGAAACTCTTTTACAAAAAGCTACAACAAAATGAAGATTTTAAGCATTTTATGTTTGGTTTAATTCTTGAATTATAAGAAAACACCTTAATGAGAAATCAAGTGAGATATTTAAAAGAAGAACACATCAGAAGTTGAAAATGAGAAGAAAGACCCATCAAACTACAAGTTGCATGCCTTCTTTTTCCACACATACAACTAATACCTGACCTTTTGAAGCCTGTCATATACAACAGCAAGGATCAATAGTGGACAAAAGTACACTCCCAGTAGCACATAGAGAACAAAAAACAGGGAAATACCACCGTGAAGCCCTGAAAAAGAAAATTCAGATAATAAATAATGGAATCTGGGTTACATGCATTATTCACGCATCTGTACCTCATCTTAATTAACATAGCAATGGAAACAAAAAAAGGAAAAAAAAAATGAATGCATTCTACAGTATGTAAACCTAAAATCAGGGCAGGAAAGCAAAAGGCATATAAAAAACTTTAAGCAGACTGCTACTGCAAAAAAAAATTTACAAACTCTTCTATCAAAGTTCTCAGCAGAAGCTTATGAAAATAAGCCTATCTAAATAGATTAAAAGTGCAAGAACCTGAAGGGGGAATACATAGAAAGAGAGTATTTAACTGCAGTGCTTCTTTAATGTTACAATAGCAACGAGTTTGTTTTTGTATCTTTAACTAGCTTGCAACAAAGTTGAAGTCATACTAATATCAACCGTGAATCATAAAGCACTGTGAAATTTAAGTTCACATCAAGTTTCTCATAGGCTGTGCTTATTCTTAAGAATGAAATGTATAATATTTTGCTATTCTAGTGTTTTCAAAAAGGTCTAGTCTTCAGAAGTCTTCGGTTGGGGTGCCTCAAGCACCAAGGATGCCAATTGAATATGGAATAAAATCAGAATTGCAAAAAACAATTTGGGGTTGGTTTACATGAATCCTCAATTTCTCTCATCTTTACTTATTAGGATGTTCTCTGAACCTAAACATTTCCCCTGTTTAATTTTGTATACTCCTCAATTTTGACACCAACATTACAGTTATCATTATGGAATTGGAAAAGTTAAAAACAAATAAACAAAAGGATCAACCCGAGAATGGATTTCAGGCTTTACTTGTATGCAGGTATCCATACATCTGGATCTGTTGGAGTTGTAAACAACACAAACATCTCGTACAATTTGTACCATATGAAGTAAAAAACTGTTTTTCCCCTGTTGGGTATCCTTCAATAACATGACATAGGCTAGCCAACATCGAAAACAGAAAAGAAATAAAGCGCAATAGAGCCTGCAAATTCAAAAATAGACAATAATCAGCCATGAAGAAATAACGACCTTATTCAATTGTTCTAATTCTAATTAATATAGTTAAATAGAATTACAATTCCAGCTTTGCCAAAAAATTTTCTCCAAAAAGTAAATTTCAAAATTTTTTTGAACCTTATAATTGCTTCAGCATGCTTATTAATTTTGATCAAAGTGGATCCTGGAAACCAAAGAAACTCATATAGCCGAACCAAACTGGGAACCCAAAACAAAGCTTAGTGTTAGTTGTAAATAATGTATTCTCATGGCCTAAATCAAGCATATTATTAAAATTCAGAAAAACAATAGAAGAGAAATTTCAAAGTAAAAATATCCATATTAAAATTCTAATGGCAATCTGAGGAAACAATTACAAATTAACGGTTGGTTGGCAAGCCCAGGCATCAGAAATGAATTAAGCACAGGAGGTAGGGTAGTGAACAAACCAAAAATTTAAGTATGTCCTTAAGCAATTCCCAGCCAGAATGACGATGTATTCTGCAAATTCCCTGAGGTCCATAGACGAAAATGAACAAACATCAAAATCAGGAAGCCTACGTAGTTTTGATAGCCCAAAACAATATTAGAAATGTTGCAGGCATAATAGGAAAAGAATAAGTCCAGAAAATGGATTTTAGACCCCAACTCTGGTAAGCATTCCCTTCACAAAAATAGTTGGTAAAAAAACGTTAATTCAACTTGTCTAGTCTCTGGGACCATTAGAAAAGATCCTTGGTAGCTCCATCAATTTACTCTACAAGATTATTCTTAATGCACGGACGAGAAAAAAAATTGTGGGATCAATGCTTCGTTACACCACCATATCTATCCATTTAAAAGAGAAGAAGGACGTTTAAGACTGCCTATAAAGTAATTAATTTATGTCAACCTAAAAGATTTTATTATTCTCCAGCGATGGTTCTGTAGTTCATTCACCATTCATTATGCAAACATTCGTAGGGGAAAGACTACTTTAAAAGTAAGGGATCCAAGAACTGGAACACAATAAAAAGGAACACATCAATTGCTGCTCGCGAAAAGCTTTTCTTTTTCCCCAAGAATTTAAAAGAAATCTCTTCCCGACAAAATATATGCGGAAAGTCCATGTTTACAGCAGTCGCTCAAACCAATTTCTTGTTCGAACTTCCAACTGGAATGAAATAAGAGAACAATATTTTTTGTTCTTGTTAGCCAACTCTTAATTATCTAAAGCAGCATTTCTTGTGAGTTGGTTGACTAACCAAAAAAAAAGAAAGAATAAAAGATGTTCCCCATATCAGAGAGCAAGTGGAATTGAATAGTCTTACGATGACACGCTTACAGAGAAAGAGATGTTAACACAAAGAGGTGGGAATACAAAAGGATCAAAATTATAGAATATAGAGAGATAACAATGAATTAATAAGTTAACAAAATAAATAAATAATCATGTGTTAAGTATGAAATGAAGTTCCATACCCTCAAGCTGAATAACAAGTTAACATTTTGAACTTCGTAAGCATATGATTTGATGGCATGAGCCCAGAATAGAATCATAATGCCAAAGGGCAGAGCTTTTCTAACTCTAAAATTTCACATGATGCTTGCACAGATAATGGAGTTTTACAATGGGATTCGAAAATTATTATCAGATGCTACCTGATGAAAAAGGAATAAAGAAAACAACTCTTAATATATGGAGCAATCCTTGACAGGAAGATTAATTCAATGGCCACGGGAGACAAATAGAGAACATAAACCAAGCAAATCAGCAAGCAAAATAACAGGCAAAACACCTGAAAACAAATACCAAAAAAAGGCATCAAATCGAGGGAAAGAAAATAGAAAGCATGTCCTTAAGCATAAACATCAAAGTATCAGTAAATCATATTGATGCTGTAAAATAGAGATCTTGGCCATTCAATTCAAAGACGAAGAAGGAACAGATGAAATATTATGCAACACAAGCTTTCTGTACGAAAGGGGGATGGTAATTGGAACATGAAGCCATGCACACACATTTTCTGAAAACATCTTGTTGATAACAACATGACATGTAAAAGATGCAAAGACAGGATTGATGCAATTCAGTAGTCAATAGAGAACAATAATCACAATTTCTATGGCAACAAATATCCAGTACCAACAAATCAAGTATTTGCAGAAGTGCTCTGTTACCAAAACATGAACAAATTTTAAAGATATTAAGAAAATTTTCTAGCTGTTCACATAGCTTGAGACGGTAAACTTTTTGCTTAAAAAAATTTACAGAAGCAATGAAATTATTAAAATGCTAGGTCTTTTCAATAAAGCAAAACAGACGTTAAAGGAAACTGCACAAGTTGGTAGTGGCAATCAAAATAGAATAATGCAATAGTTTTCAGCTGCTTGAAAAGGACAAAGGCTGCCTGTATTCTTGAAGCACAAAAAGGGAAGAAAGGCGTTACTTAAACAGATTCAAAGGAATTTTTCAAAAAGATACGGGGACCTTCCATATAAAATTGGAAAGAAAATAGGTGCTGCGAGTATAATGAGAGTTATCCCCTGCAGAAAGAAAACCAGAAAGCCATGTAACTTCCAACAGACCATTATCCAAAGATTGGGTTCTTTTCCCGATAAATATGCTATTAATTTACTAACAGTTACTTACTCAATACCGGGATAAGAGACTCTGTCGCAGTTAAAGTAAGGCCAACTGCCCAAGATAAGAAGTAGTCTGTCGTTGCAAGAAATGTACAGTAATAATTTACACGCACCATAAAGGTTCTGCACAGGGTTCCCAAAAACAATGTATGGAAATCATATAAGCAAGCATTAAAAGAGACCAATTTTTCTCTTTTCAAAAATCGTTAACATTTCCGATCTGCACAATTGAAGAATAATCAAAACCAAAAATATAAAAAGCTGACTAACTCTAGAAAACTGAGAACTAATCAATGCAAAGTAATTGAGCGTCCAAAACAATATCAAAATGTGAGTATAGATAAAATATAAACTTCGCAGCACTTTCAAAGTCCGATTGACCCGAGAATTTCCTCTCTGGTAGACCAAATCCATCCTCCGCCTGCCAATATTAAAAAAACGCAATAAAATCATACAAAATCTTGTTAATTCAGATTCAAGCATTATACAGAAACTGGCGAATCATAATCGCATAAAACGAATTAAATACAAGTGTAGAAAAACTAACCAGATCAAGCAAGAAGCAGCTGGCTGCCTTTCCTGAGAATAACGAGAACCATAAGTAATTGCATCAAGAACGGCGAATTAAACGTCCCCGTTCTATCCTCTGCGCATAAAACTGGCAATTGCTGCTGGTTTCTCCTAGCAGAAGGCTTCTCCACTGTTGCTCGCCAAATTCTCGATTGTTTGTATAATTATATCAAACAAAAATGAAACCCACAAAGGAGACAGAAAGAGTATTATTATAGTATTATACAGATCATGGAGGGAAGAGAGAGGGAGGAGAAGGAATGGTGGATTGTGATGGTGGTCAGTAGGTGAAATAAAAGCTAGTGTGAAGACGTTAATTTTGTTGCTTCCTTCTACGCGGTGTTACAGCGTGGTGGTGATGGGTGCCAATTGGGGCCTACAGTTCGCAGTCAGAAAAAGAGACTAACTCGCCTGATTGAATATACACCATTTACTTGTCTAATTGATTGGATCTTGTAGGTTCTGGCACAGGGGTGTAAGTCACCCAGCTCGGAGCTTTTGAGCCTCACTCAAGAAAAAATTGAGTTCGGATCGATTCGCAGCCGGTTTCATTAACAACGAGCCACTTATAGAAGTATAAATCAGCAGACCCTTGCTCGCAAGCCCTCTTGAGGCGGAATTCAAGAAAAAATTTTAAAAATCAATTCGAATCGGGGCTCTAAACCAACTCATTCGCACACGACCGGTTCCATTCCAAAATTTAAACTCAACTAAATAAATTTTATAGAGCTGAATTTCAAAGGCTGACGGGTTTTAAAAATTCTACTCGGGCCAGATTAATTATGAGATTCTGAAATTCTTCTTTCTTTGTCTTTTTATTCCAAACTCGCCAAGCAAAAAAAAACATTAATAGAGGAATTAAAATTTTTATTGGGAATTCGTCAAAATGAATACGTGTTTGCAGAAGTGGATTTTGCAGTGTAAAAAAAAACGTGTATCTAAATCATCAAATTAATAAGAAATTAGTAAATATTATTGAATACAATATTTTAAAATTAATAAATAAATTTCAAAAACACGTGTTCGATGGAAAACATTTGATTTTTTTTTTTTGGGTAGATCACAAATGTCTCTAATTAAATTGGACTGAACTAATTTTTAATGGCATAAATCCGTTTCTTACGAATAAGAATAATCTTTGATTAGTATTATCCATCATGTGGGCCCTTAATGCAGTCACTGCAAACACATGGTCGATGCAAACCACGTGGCATGATGGATTTCTAAAAACTTTTTAAACCCTTTCCCCAATTCTTTCTATATCTCTCTCTAAAAATTGTTTAGTATTAAATAAGATGGTTATTGACTAGAGTCAAATTTATGAAGTCAAAACTAAGAAATACGCAGTGAAGAAAAAAAGGTTGGCAGATCTGGCAAAAGAATTACAAATATTCTAACCAAATCTCAGACCACCACACTTCAAAACTCCTCAGTTATATGACACTGTACGTGTTAAGAGCTGTAAACTTGAAAAAATGCGAAGGGAAGAATAAAAGCACGTATAACCAAAAGCTCCCCCAAAATAATAAATGAAATCAATGAGAGAATCTGATAAATTACAAAGTAATGAAAGATGGGATACAGAACAAGAAGCAAAATGAATTTTTC
Source organism: Jatropha curcas (assembly GCF_014843425.1). Next base: position 2,548,634 of record NW_023590567.1, read on the forward strand.
ATGCTCCCTGCAGAATGTTTTATCGATCTCTATAGCCGCCAATGTCGGACTCACAAGCGATATTGAAAGAAAACTCTGCTCTATTATTCTTACACCTGTCGTCACATACTTCAATAGCTAGCATAAGCATTGACCTTCAATTTCCTTATATCTTAGTAACAAATGGAGTAAGTGTAAGGTTAAGCAGATTAAATATATAACCGAAGGCGGATATTACATCACTGCAGAGAGAGAAGATTCTACAAAGTATAGCAAGCTCTCTCAGGTCTGTTTTTTGCATGTTACTCACCCTAGCCATAGGCGACACCACAAAGAACATACTGTGCATAGTATAAGTCCTAAAATCCTCGACAGAAAATAATAAACAGAGATTATGTATCGAGCCTTATTAAGTCTTATGTCGCCACCATTGTGGGACCATGAACATTATGAAAATAGACATACCACGCGAACGCATGCGAATTTTTTAATACGAAGTGAATAAATAAAATAGAACATAAAGCCAAACCTAAGCGCTATCGAGATATAGTTCAATACTAAACGCCACCTCTCAGGTTAAGGTAGACTATCACGTATACTGCCACACATCCGATATATTAAATAGCTTATATAAACCCTAGTCCATCCGTACATTCTCGTATACTAGTTTCATGAATATTATACCTAAAAGAAGTATTTGCGACGTGTACAATCATCATCTAAGAACGTACATCGTGCGCCGTCAGAATCTTTTCGATGATTATATGTATAGAGATAAGCCCTCACAACGAGAGTCTAAGAGACATTAACTGTGATAGTAAGTATCACAACATGTACGAGTAAAGTTGTGTCTGTTGCTCTATCCTAGAGATGATTAGCTGCCATAGATCGCCACACGTGAAATCCGAGCACATATCTGTTGTCGACTATAATCTTGACTGTATTCAGATGAGAGAACGTTCTTAGCAAGTGAGAGTCTTCGCAAATTCTCAGATGTCAACGTTCACTATTGTCAGTCTTCTGGAGCACTCAAGCAATCACTCTTCTATATCGATATCTCTGGCATATTGACTTTAAGGCTTGACAGATAAACATATGTGAATACCATCGCTGCGGCCCGAGCTCTGCCTACAGGACGATGTTCGAATCAGATATTTGCTTCGAGAGTTCACTTTCCGTGCGAGACGATGGATGAAGTCATTTATTGATTGGCTATCACTAGCCCACTCCGACCGAACGATTTGGTAAGTCCGTTCACTCCTCTGCTACTTCTTCTTCTTGTCATAATATTCATTTGTCGGCGTTATATCCAACAACGCGCCCCACACAGAGTATATACCGAGTGAGTATGCTTGGGAGGTGCGAGCGATGCATCATTCGTTCACGTGATCACAATTAGTTCTCTGCCTGCACTTACTTCCAAGAGTTCTCTCAAATCACATGTCACTGAACTGATTATATTCTTTTTCATATACATCTATCACACACTTATAGACAAGTCTAAGTTCTCACTATGTTATTTTGGAACCACTCTATACAAGAATCAACATGCCTGTTGACTGGGTCATCTGTATCTTCATTCATATCCTCTACTTCAATTATGACTCCCACTGAATCACACTAATATAACATAATTCTATTAATATCGCTGAGTTTAGCACCGACGCGTAATAGCATAGACTCTCAGCACTCACACACACTGAGTCTTGTGGAGTTGTAGTGTGGTAAAACTTCTCGTATGATACCACAGCTTCTGCCTGCGCAACACTTTAGACCTTCGAGCACCTATTATAAAGATGTAGCACCCTCAACATATTTCAAGAAATACATCATATATACATAGGCAAGATTATAGCGAACGACACGCGATCTTCACTAACGCGATGTATACAATATTAAGTCCTCAGAGTATAACACTGGATCATATGTAGACCATACATATACCAGAGTAAATACATGTTCTGTCAAAATTCATATCAGAATTTGATTCCACCAGTGAAACATCCCAAAGTCGCAGTTATTCGGGGTGTATTCCTGCATATCAAAGCAATCTTTATGTTACATAATTTTGTGTAAATAAACACTTTCAGGGAGAAAAAAAAAATGATGCTGCAGACCTTATCGATGCCATTTAATATGGGGCCGCATCTATGGCTGCGAACTAGACACGACTCATATGGCGGATTGCGAATATGTAAGAACTCTTGAGGAAGGCAGGCAAAATTCATATGCAACCTTAATTTCTGTGAAAGCAAGTAAAAGCAACCTACGATTTGAAAAATAACTGTTTCATAAATATTAACAGTGGACTGAAAATATTGCTCCAAAAATAGATCTTCTGATCCAGCAACATAAAACAGAAGTTTCAGCTTATCTACCATTCATCAAATGTAAGTCAAATGTAAATAAATTAAGTATAAACGTTTCTGACATTCTGGCCATGAGTTATCCAAAGTATTTATCATGAAATTCAAATGTAGCACAAAAAAGACAGGGATTCTGACAAGGGTCAAGGATTACTCAATTTAGCCTGCCTTCTTTAAAGTCTAATCAGACAAAAAAATCATCTAAGGGTTAGCTTATGCTTGGTTTTATAATAAAAATATCAACAGTCATCTTGTAATCAATTAACAAGTCAGCATAACTTCTGTGTAAAAGAAGAATATTTATGGTAATATATGAGTAAACAAAAGAAGTCACTATGTAAGCCTTTAGGTGCAAGTTCAGATACAGAAACCCAGTGGATCCAGGTCATAAACGAAGTAACCAAAGTTGCTGTTCGTCAATAGCCAAAGTTCCAACAAAACTTTACAAAGTTTGGATGACCAAAAATCACTTTGGATGCGAAGCAATTCAATCTCATCCTAATAGGTGAATAAAGCATTAGGGCAAGTTTTCTTAAGAAAGAGAATAAAACTGAAAAACAGAAAAGAAACAAATTGTTAAGCAACATACCCTCACCCTGCCTTCAATTATCACCTTCAAAAACCTTATACATTTCCAAGGATATTCCGCATATCTTAACTATCACCTTCTTTCAATTGATCTTCCCCCAAAACAATTTTTCCAAATTGGAATTTTCCACATGAGATTTCCATTCACTAAATGCCATTGGTGAAACATTTTAAAGTTCTTCACAAGTAAAATACTTTAATCTTCTCTATTCTGCACCTGAAGATCTTTTGCCTAGGCAGGTCATATAATAGAGAATCAAATGATCAATGTATAGAAAACTTATAATCTATTTTAAACAAGGGTATCCTATTTCAAGCGCACCTAGCCACAAAATAGCAACTACGTAAATATTCGCATGTCTATTCTTTAAGTTTCATATGTAAAAGGATAAAAGTTTGAAAACAGTTGATATAGCAAACCGCAGTTTAAATGTAGACACTGAAACATAAAATAAATACATGCACATAAACTTGCTTGCCATACAAAAGGAAAGATGTTGCTAAGATAAGTTAAAACAATGGGAGAAAATCAAATCTAAAAAGAATCAATGCAATAAAAACAAAGTAATTGGAAGGGGAAAAGAAAAACATTTCAGACCAAAAACTTTTGACAATTAACAAAGCTTAAAGAAAATCACAGTTCTTTAATTATGAAATTTTTCCTTCATTAAAATTTGTAAACATTTGGTCCACCATACAGGAATAGCTAAGCTAGGTTTCTAGAAATATTTGAAGTGGGAAAAATTTTCGAATTACATTTTCATAATCAAAAGCAGAGAAAGTGTCCTTAAAAAGTAAACCAAATTCCCAAAATCACTTGCAAAATTGCAACTTTAGGAATAGAAAAAACATTTTCCATTTCTTGCATAATGCATGCTCCTATTATAAACGTAAAAATAAAGAACAGAAATTTGCATGTTGGTTTGTGAATATTGCTCACCTGATGGACTGGTGATTAGGGCCACCCTATCTCATTAATAAGTGAATAGCCGTTTGAGATTAATGGATTTAGAGAAATAATCCCCTTCGCAGCATGCAGGAATTAGCTTAGATTCCTTCTCTATCCATCAAAAAGGCACAGTAAATCTCTTAACAAGCTATCACATAACTTTTGTAATATATTTGGCAAATTAACAAGTGCAACGTTAAACGAGAATAATGAAACTAGAATAAAATACCAGAATTGATTATCAACTTCACAAGAACATAATTATAGCCATTTATAAGACTAACAATAAATAATCCATAATTTGTGATAGCAAATTTTTAAAAATCAAGTAATTCCTTTTGAACAGATAAAATACAATTAACTAAAAGGCAACCCCACAATCCCAAAAAGAAAAAATAGACTATCCATTCTTGACGCCATTAAATCATGAAAATGAAACAAAGGTCGATAAATGATATGAAGTACGCTGACCTGTTATCTGTTTCTCAAGAATAATTTCATCACAACCAAAAAAGTTATCTTGTGAATCTTCAGTTCATTAGAAATGACAACGAAACTGTGCACAAATCTGCAAATATCTAACAAACTTTGCCTCATTGTTGGGCGCTTCATGGGGCATCATAACTGCATGCATTAATGAAAGGAGGTCAACCTGCGCTTTTTCTCTTATTGCTAATACCTCATAGTTTAACTAAAGAATTCATAGGCATTCACCACCCAATATGTTTTCCACAAATTCAATAATTGTTATAAATATAATAAATAAAAGTTATTATTAATGAGCGATATTAATGTCCAACGTGTCCATCTTGGGTTTTGCAATTTTTCCTCATGCATAAGAGGCATACACATTGTATATACTATATAATATATAGTAGAAGTATCACCCAATAATACGTGGCAAAGAGGAAGCCCCAAATAATTTTGACTTGGAAATGGATCTATTTCGCAGCCTTTTGATCTCAAAGTCTCAGCTAAAATATGGAGTCTTCCCATTAATTGCCATCCATAACTACACTTTTTTAACACTTTAATGTCACAAACTATACGCAAAAACAGTGGAACCAAAAAAGAACATGACAGAAGGCAAAAGAAGCTTACATAGCGCCTAATCAAAGGCATCTACATGAACTGTATCCACCTAGGCATCCTAAACATCTGCTTGTTCTGTCATCTCTTGCCTCCCCGGTTTCAATTCTTGAGCTGCAATTAGGAAAGCATTTTCAAAGGGTTACTTTAATGCCCTAACGAAAAATAATGTGAACATGTAAATATATGCAATGCAAAATGAATAAGAAAAAGAATTGATGGTAGAAAATTCATATCAATTGGCTTGCTGGTTGTTTCATATAAATAATATATAATGTTTCATTCTTTCATATCTACTCAAGAGGATGGAAGACTATATATGAAATTTGATTTTATCTGGCAGATATATCTCTCTGCTGTGTTTCCTGCTTTGTCTTAAAGTTTTCAAAGTTGCATATTTTGTTGTTTAATTGTTGGTAAATTTTTCATATTTTATTTCTGCTTTTTTAACCAACTCTCCTGTTTGCTTGTTGGGATGAATTGAATGCTGTTGTGCTGTTTGTTAGTTTGAGGGCACAATTCTTTCACAGATTTGAAATTGCTTGCAGAGAAAGTACTCTTTTGCTTCAATTTCTCTATTGTCTCTTCGTCCCTGTGTAACTAGTCTTAATCATTGTTCTCCAAATCCCCCCCCCCCCACAATAGTTGAATATGCATAGTCAGGCATTGCAACTTTTGGTAAAAAATCTAACCTAATTTGTTTTCCCTGGATTTTATCCTTATATTCCAGTTAAAACGTATTTGTGGCCATTTGAATGGAATTTTGGCTGCATTTCTGCTCATCTCCTGGGGAAAAAAGGGGGTTTAAAATTTTATTTTGTGTTTCAATATTCTATACTCGCCAATTAAAACCATTCTCCATTTTGTATTTTAGCAAGTTTTATCAAGCTGGTGTTGAGCTTGCTTGTGTGCTTTTTCTTGAAATTTTTTTTATGGTTTTGCTATGAAGTTTCGTATGTGTAGATGAACACACAAATAGATGATAGAATTTATGCATGAAGAACAATCCCAGGGTCACTTTGAATAATAATCAATTGTTCGACACTTACAGTTACTGCTCAATGGTGTCTGTCAAGTCTGGCAACTGATTCTAAATCTAATTACACCATAGAAATTTATTTCTTCCTTTTTCTTGTCTTTGCCGCTGCTTCCTTGCCTTTATCCTCTAACCTTCTTCCTTCTGGCTCTTGTAATTTTTGCATACCTAGCAAAAACCTTCATCGAATAAGTTTGGACAGTTTACTTGATTGAAGTCTCCAGTGCATTCTTAATGCCAAATTTGTTATGTTTATAGCCTCAATATCACTGCATACCTTCCAATCTATGAATGTTGCTAAGGGCTAGATGGCCTCTTCTTTCTCTGCTCTCTCTGATCTCTTTCAACAATAGTTACTCCCGCCATGCTTTGATCCTCTACCTTTTGGTTTAATCCTGTCTCTAGTAATTCCTAAATTATCTTCTGTTTCTTTCATGAGTAATTGGAGCATAACAATTCCGTAACTGTATATGTCAGCTGCTTTAGTAATGTTTTGGCCTGTCAAAATAATGTAAGTATCATTTTTTCATTTTTTTTTTTTTCAAAGTAGCATATCTATATGAGAGATACATAGTTGCAGTTTATTTTACCATAACTGTTTGCTTCCGGAGCTGCATAAGTAGGGCTAACAACATCAGGAGGTTTTCCCATTGACTTGATTGAACCAAAGTCGCATAGCTTGACGTTTCCTTGATCGTCAAACATGATATTTGATGTCTTCAAATCATACCATATGATATTGTGAAGCTAATTGGTTACTTGAGTCCAAGTGAACAAAAAGAAGATTCTGAGTTCGTGATATTAGAATTTCTGCCAAAATGTCTAACCGATACTTATCTAGGTAATCCTCCAAATTTATTTTAATAGAAATGCCAACATGTTCTTTACTTAAATTATGTTCTTTACTTAAATTAGATTACTTAGTAGCGTATCTTTGCTGTAGTTTGGACTCTATTTTTATTATCTTGCTCATTTTGAAATGTACAGAACTTCAATGGACTGCTACAGTAAAAGTATTGCAACAATATGAGATTTAATGTCTTCAAATCATATCATATGAGATTTGCTTGGTGGTGATGGATATAAGACTTATCCATTTGCTATTTGTTACAATACTTTTACTGTAGCAGTCCATTGAAGTTCTGTACATTTCAAAATGAGCAAGATAATAAAAATAGAGTCCAAACTAAAGCAAAGATACGCTACTAAGTAATATAATTTAAGTAAAGAACATGTTGACAGTTCTATTAAAATAAATTTGGAGGATTACCTAGATCAGTATCAGTTAGACATTTTGGCAGAAATTCTAATATCAAGAACTCCGAATCTTCTTTTTGTTCAATTGGACTCAAGTTAACAATTAGCTTCACAATATCGTATGGTATGATTTGAAGACATCAAATATCATGCTTGAAGATCAAGGAAACGTCAAGCTATGCGACTTTGGTTCAATCAAGTCAATGGAAAAACCTCCTGATGTTGTTAGCCCTATTTATGCAGCTCCGGAAGCAGACAGTTATGGTAAAATAAACTGCAACTATGTATCTCATATGGAAATGCTACTTTGAAAAAAAAAAAATGACACTTACATTATTTTGACAGGCCAAAACATTACTAAAGCAGCTGACATATACAGTTACAGAATTGTTATGCTCCAACTACTCATGAAAGAAACAGAAGATAATTTAGGAATTACTAGAGACAGGATTAAACCAATAGGTAGAGGATCAAAGCATGCGAGAGTAACTATTGTTGAAAGAGGTCAGAGAGAGAGAGAAAGAAGAGGCCATCTAGTTAACAAGACATTCATAGATAAAGGATGCAGTGATATTGAGGCTATAAACAATGGATGCATATTGGGATATTGAGGCTATAAACAGAGAGAGAGAAAGAAGAGGCCATCTAGTTAACAAGACATTCATAGATAAAGGATGCAGTGATATTGAGGCTATAAACATAACAAATTTGGCATTAGAATGCACGGAGCTTCAATCAAGTAAACGTCCAACTATTGATGTTCTTGCTAGGTTGCAAAAATTACAAGAGCCAGAAGTAAGAACTCTTTTTCAAAGAAGTAATTCAACCTAAAAATCAATAGAGTAATGTTAGCCTTTTTATGTTTGTTAAATTGGCTTTCTTTTTTTTTTTCTTCAAAAAAATAAATGCTTCAAAATTACTTCTTACTAACATTGTATTTTTGAAATGCTCCCTTATGGTGATTAAAATGTTCAAATGATAGTTGCAAACTCTATTTTTGAAAATCTGTCATTAACCCACAACTTAGAAATTGTATCTTTGGTAATCTAAATAGAAATCTAAATGTCTCTTTCGAGTTAAAGTGAGTCAGCTCAAAATAGTAAAATCTATTACACCATCTCGAATTTATTGCTTCTTTTTCTTGTCTTTGCTGCTACTTCCTTGTCTCTTATCCTCTACATTTCTTCCTTCTGGCTCTTGTAATTTTTGCAACCTAGCAAGAACTACATCAATAGTTGGACATTTACTTGTTGAAGCTCCGTGCATTCTAATGCCAAATTTGTTATGTTTATAGCCTCGATATCACTACATCATTCGTCTATCTATGTCTTGCTAACTAGATGGCCTCTCCTTTCTCTCTCTCTGACCACTTTCAACAATAGTGACTCTCGCATGCCTTGATTCTCTACCTCTTGGTTTAATCCTGTCTCTAGTAATTTCTAAATTATCTTTTGTTTCTTTCATGAGTAGTTGGAGCATAACAATTTCATAATTGTATATGTCAGCTACTTTAGTAATGTTCTGGCCTATCAAAATAATGCATGTGTCCGGAGCTGCATAAGCAGGGCTAGCAACATCAGGAGGTTGTCTCTAGGCATGGCCAGGGACCTTTTTAGGCTAAATGCCTAGGGACAACCTCCTAATGTTGTTAACCCTGCTTATGCAGCTCCGGAAACATGCATTACTTTGACAGGCCAGAACATTACCAAAGTAGCTGACATATACAATTATGAAATTGTTATGCTACAACTACTCATGAAAGAAACAAAAGATAATTTAAAAATTACTAGAGGCAGGATTAAATCAAGAGGTAGAGGATCAAGGCATGCGAGAATAACTATTGTTGAAAGTGGTCAGAGAGAGAGAAATGAGAGGCCATCTAGTTAGCAAGACATAAATAGATGAATGATGTAGTGATAACAAGGCTATAAACATAACAAATTTTGCATTAGAATGCATGGAGCTTCAATAAGTAAACGTCCAACTATTGATGTATTTCTTGCTAGGTTGCAAAAATTACAAGAGCAAGAAGGAAGAAATGTAGAGGATAAGAGACAAGGTAGCAGTAGCAAAGACAAGAAAAAGAAGAAATAAAATCGAGATGGTGTAACAGATTTTACTATTTTGAGCTGACTCACTTTAACTCGAAAGAGACATTTAGATTTCTATTTAGATTACCAAAGATATACAATTTCTAAGTTGTGGGTTAATGATAGATTTTCAAAGATAGAGTTTGCAACTATCATTTGAACATTTTAATCAACATAAGGGAGCTCCTGCAATCACATATTCACTTTATAAATGGAATTTTGATAAAGTGAAATGAGAGGCACACAATAAAATGTTCAAATGATATATATTTGAACTTCACATGGAGATAAATCAGCCTATTTATATCCAATGGATCTTCTCAGCGCCAAAAAGGTTAAGAAATTCAAAACCATTTCTAGTTCCCACCAATGTTTCAATTCAAATCAAGATATCGCACATACTACAGTTTCAGAAGCAACTTTGCAATTCATGAAAGCACAAGATTATCATTGACAAGACAAAATAATAGGACAATATGATCAGAAATGGTAGGAAGATTGAATTCACGTCTATTTGCCAAAAAGACATACTAGAGAGTAAAACAGATGCTGCACAAACAACAAAAGACAACAAATTTAAAGAAGAATAAGTATATACCTGAAATAAATAAATTGACCATTTTTCACGCATAATTCCGTGCTGCAGTAGATAAATCAATGGCATGTTAATTCACAAGGGCCGGATCAAGGTTAATTGAACAAATGCAAGAAAAATGTTTGGCCGGTTAGGGTAGTTAAATACTCTATCAACAAATGCAAGAAAAATGTTTCACTGTTTCGTTGCATAATCTGAATATATTTTCCATAACAATTTTGCCTGTCTACGTTAGCTTTTGTTATGCAATATATAGCTTTCGTTATGCAAGATATTGGTATAAACATAACTTTAAAACATCAAAAAACAGATTTTTCGAACCAGAGATCTACTTCTTAAGACTAAAACTGTGAAAATAATCAGTACATAAAGGGTCAAGAAATTACCAGCATTAAGCAGAGACAGAGACAGGGTGAGAGACCTAAACTTGGTAGAGAGAAAGAGAGAAATAGGAAAGGTGTGCGAAGGCGTTTTTTTAATGTTCAAATTTGGTACTCCAGAAAATAATCAAATGTTCAAATTTTAAATACTTTTTCCAATGGGATTTTCAGAGAGTTATATAACTAGGATAAGCATTTATTTATTTAGATATATTATTTTCTGGAATACTCTCCAATGCAACTAAAATTTCTATAGATGAAAGTGGAAAACTATCATCCTTACCAATTGGATTAATTTCTTTAAGCATATGTTGACTACACCCATATCAATGTAGCTGAAACAACCATGTTGAAACATGATTCTTTCATATCTCTGATCAAGATTCCAACAATAAACATCCCCAAATCAAATATTTTTTTGGTCGTATTCCTGCATCCAAAGAATCTAATGTCACAAACCATACTCAAAAACACTGGACCAAAAAGACCGATAGAAGCAAAGAAGCATTAAGGTGCAGAAATGATACTTACACAGACCTTATCAAGCATTATATGATCTGCATCTATGATGCCAGCGAGACAAGGCTCATACAGTGGATTGTGAGTATGTAAAAACTTGAGGAATTTGCAAATTCACCCACAACCTTAATTCTGTGAAGCCAAGAAAAGCTATCTGAAATTGAAAAATAAATGGTTCATAAATATATTAGTGGTTGAAAATGGTTGCTAAATACACATTCAGATCCTAGCAACATGTAGCAGAAGTGTGGGCATACTGAATCATCAAAAGAAATGAATCATTCTTTCAATTTATCTTAACCTTAGCTAGAAATTCAAAAAGAAATGTCCTTAAAAAAAAATTCTAAATACAAACTTCTTTAAAAAAAGCAGAGTCGCAAATGATCAAGCAATCCATTGGAAACAATCAACCAAAGTGAATAAATAAAAAAATTGTAAAATTGCATCACATTTTCCTTCTGTATCGCAAGAGCCTAAACATGATAAGGAAAACATACATTAAGGCTATTTTTTGAGAAGTAAAATATAATCACATAATGGTTTTAATCAAAATAGTATAAATTTTAGATATTCAGGCATGAGTTGCACATCGTGCATTTAAATGTAGCAAAACAAAGTTTACTGCGAGGATTCCATGAGAAAAAGAAGTAGCCAGTTTGACTGGCTTCTTTCAAAGTCTATTCACACAAAAAACAATTGTAACAATTGTCAGCACAGTGCAGTGAAATCTCGTTTCTCTGTGAATCTCATGATAGAGAAACATATCATGTAATTTAAGTAGCCAGTTTTCACAAAATGAAAGGAAATTGACAAGCAGCAAAATCACATAATGTATGTTGACAAAAGTGGATGGCACTATCACTTGAAGTCTTGAAGTTTTTACATAAGACATTCACAAGGTTTCAAACAAAATAAATATTTCATAACAATAAAGGCACAAATATATATTTAAAATTATAATAAGCATATATTAGATGGATCTGCACCAATGCATTTCAGGTCTCACAACCATGAGTCCTCTGCATTTTGCAAGCTCGAATTTGACAAGTCCATTACTAACAAGTAGCTCTCATAAAAATTGCTCAATAATGGGAACCAAAAAGTTGTAGTTTAACATAAAAGTCTGAGGCAGTACCATAATTCCCACCATACTATATGTGATTCAATTTATAAGCAAAAAAACTAAGATGCCAAGCAAATGAGATGAAGCTCAGAGGCAAAAAAATTGATAATAGGAAAAATGGAGCATATCAATAGAAGGGGTTGCTTCTTTCATGGAGGTTAACCTTTGGGAGTCTATATGACACAAAGAAGTACCTAGATGAGCAATAACTGGATGAACATAACCGCAATACCCCTATAGATATTGATTCACAAGATCTCTTCTAACAGCAAGTATGTCAGCAGAATTATAATGCAGTCAAATTAGTATTGGCTTAAAACTACAAATCAAAACAACTCTAGTTGTTATAAAACAGTCAAAAAATAAAAAATTCAGAGAGAAAACAGCTTACTAAATCCAAAAGGAAATAGAAGAAAGACAATGAACTCATCATGAATTATACAAGCAACATCCCTATTGCGAATCAGATATGGCATATATGGAGGATTCTTCGCATGCATAAGTTCCAGTAAGAAAGGAGCAGATCCAAGGAAATGAATTGCATCTACAGAATACTGGAACAAACAAAACAAAAATTGGCAAATGGTTTCTCTTACACAAAAAAAAAAAGAAAAAAAAGATTAATTCTTCACGGAAAAAACAAACTGAATAAACAAATTTCGAACAACATTAACAAAGAAGATAATAGATCTGATACAGAACACTATGTACAACATAGAACACTATGTACAACATAAACAAAGAAGATAACAGATCTGATAAAGAACACTATGTGCAACATGAACAAAGAATAACAGATCTGATAAAGAACACTATGTACAACATAAACAAAGAAGATAACAGATCTGATAAAGAACACTATGTGCAACATGAACAAAGAATAACAGATCTGATAAAGAACACTATGTACAACATAAACAAAGAAGAAAATAGATCTGATAAGAACATTATATAACATAATCGCTTATGAGCAGAGAGGAGAAGATCTGAGAAATCGAATTGAATTAACAGAGTACATAAAACAAAGAAAACATAATTAACATGAAATAAAAGGATTAATTTTTCATCGGAAATAAGCATGCTGGATAACATCAAACAACATAAACAAAATTTCCAGAAAAAAGTTACCAGCAATTAGAAAATTTAAAAAAAAAAAATGAACGAAAACTGAAAACCACAACAACGTACTTGAAGTTGAACAGATGTAAAGAACAGATCTTTACAATCAGAAGTGCGTAACCAAGAGCCTTTATTGGTGCAAAGAACAAATCTTTACATGCAGAAGATCGTACCCAAGAGACAGTCTATCTTAATTGGATTTTAGAGAGAGAAAAGGAAATGGAATAAAGTCACGCCAACTGCATGGCCACCGGACAAATCTTTACATGCAGAAGATCGTACCCAGGAGACAGACTATCTTAATTGGACTTTAGAGAGAGAAAAGGAAATGGAATAAAGTCACGCCAACTGCATGGCCACCGGTCCGGTTCAAATCAGAACCGAATCGGAATCGAACCTTACTGTAAACGAATCAAAACCGGTGGTTCAAAATTTAAATCGGAACCAGCGGTTTAAGGTTAAAATATGAATCTGAATCGGCCCAAAACTACGGTTAACCAACGGTTTCGGTCAGGTTCAAACCGGATGCACAAACATAGTAGTTTAAAATATTTTATAAAAAAATTATATCACTTGATTTGATTGTAGTTGATTTGATTTATGAGGAAGAGAAATACACAATGACACTTAATTTATAAAAAATTATAAAAAAAGCACACATGATTTGACTTAATTTGTACGAAAAATGGTACATGAATAGTTTGATTTGTAAAAAAAAAAAGAAAATTATTTTAAGTGTATAAAAAAAGAGTTACATTTTATTTTTATTTTATTTTTGGTAAATAAAATTTATTCATTTTTAATCAATTATTTATTTATTTACTATAATTTACTAAATTATCTAAAAATATAGTTTTACTATAATTTACTAAATTATCTAAAAATATAGTTGTTATTTTTCTGTTATAAGGGAAAATTTGAAAAACTATTTAATGAAAAATATGTATAAATATGATGAGTTGATTTTTTTTTTTTTCACAACCAATTATATCATAACTCTTCTCTTTTTCTCAATCAAAATTCTCTCAAATTTCCATAGTTCATTATTTTTTTCTATTACTTTATTTTCTTTAATATTCAAATTATCTATTGTTTATTTTTTATTTTCCTACATCCAATTCCAAATTCCTTCTCCAATCTCAATTTTTTCATTCATAAATTTACTTCATTTGATTTTTTTTAATGATTTTCTTAGTATTTGGAAATAATAATTTACAACTCATTCCATTAATTTCATATTCCATTTATTCATTTTTTTTTTCATAAATCCATTTAAAAACATAGCACACAATTTACAAATCTCTAAGGGAAAACGAATTGCTCATAGTGTTGAAGAAATTGACTCAAACGATCAATTGATTGATTTTTCACTATAATTTAATGATGAAGTTCAATATTACACTATAGTTGAAGAATGTTACATTCGTCGTCATCCACCACAAGAAGCAACATCTCTTAATATTTTAAATTTAAGTAAACCACCAAAGTCAGATATTTTCAAGAAGCATTTTACAAAAATTGTTCAAGATAACAGAGAAATCAATTATGTTCGATGTAATTATTGCAAAAAGAATATGCATTCAAGTTTGGAGGAGGCTATGGCACCCTCAATAGACATTTAAAATCACATCATCCAAGTGAGATAGGAATGGATCCAACTCAAACTCTATTATCGTCATCAAGGTATGTTGATCCTAATACTCCTCCATTTAAATATAGTGATGAAACTAATAAAATTAAGATGGCTAAAATGGTTTGTATGAAACGATTATTTTTTTTCATTTGGTGAAAAAATTGGATTTAATAACTATTGTAAAAAAGCATTAAGTCCTTTAGCAAAAAGGATACCTAGGAATACACTTAAAAGGACTATCTTATATTTAAGTCCTTTAGCCCAAAAAGGATGACCTAGGAATACACTTTAAAAGGACTTCTTATCTATTATTTGAAGAAAAAAAAAATTTTAAATTTATTTTGCCAAATGTTTGTTTGGTAAAATGCCTAAAAATTGCTATTTGTTGTGATATTTGGTGTTATGCATGGCAAACTCATCTTATGTGGGTGTTACTTCCCATTGGATTGACAATGAATGAAAAATTCAGAAAAAAAATTATCACACTTAGAGTTTTTGATGACTCTTACATGGCCCATAATATTGTTACTATATTAAATATTATTTAGGAGAATATGGTTTGACTAAAAAAAAATTTTTACAATCGGTTTTGATAATGCTTGTGCAAATACGACATTAATAAATGAATCAAAAACTCTTCGTCAATCCAAATTTGGTGGACAATTTTTTCACACTAGATGTGCATGTGATATTTTAAATTTATGTGTTCAAAATGCATTAAATGATTAAATGTATTTTTAAGTCCAATAAAAAAATGTTTTAAATTATTTATGAACACATGGATATGCTAGAAAAGAATTTAAAAATTTTTGTCACTCTATGGGAAAAAAATATAAAAAATTTTTAAGAGATATTCTCACGAGGTGGAATTCAACTTATAAAATGTTAAATGAGTTTTATTAATATAAAGATATGCTTCATTCATTTATGCAATTGCATACATCACATTTTTTAACTTTATCTAACCTATTGGACTATTTGTAAAAAAATATTAGATATTTTGCAAGTTTTTGAAAATTGTACAAGAATTTTTAGTAGTATTTATTATCCTACTTCCCATTTATTTTCATTTTATTGTTTGGCCATAAGTAATATCATAATTGAAAATGAAAATGATGATGATTTACAAGAATGTATATTCATGATGAAAACTAAATTGTTAAAACATTATACTAAAATTCCTGATTTAAATTTAGTTGCATTTTTTCTTTGTCTTTTTAGAATTTCAAGTTAGTTGCATCTTACAAGATTTTTTTCGTCTTTATTATGGGATTCTTTTAATATTGAAGTAGCATTATTTTTCTCTTACTAATAATGTTTTAAGGCTATGTCCGTCAATTGTTATGATGGAGTATTTCTAAATTAGTATCTCTCCTTCCTCAAGTATCACATCCACAAAACTACACAATCAACTAAATTTTTATTCTACACAATTTACTTTCATGCAAAATGTTCAAAAACACCAAGGAGACTCCACATTTTCATACACAGAAATTTGAATGTATGATGAGTATTCTAAATTAGTATCTCTCCTTCCTCAAGTATCACATCCACAAACTACACAATCAACTAAATTTTATTCTACACAATTTACTTTCATGCAAAATGTTTCAAAAACACCAAGGGAGACTCCACATTCATACACAGAAATTGAGACATATATTATCACAGATTTTGAGTTTTAAGGTGATAATGCATATGAAGACCCAACAATATTTGACATTTTGGATTGGTGGAAAAAGCATGCAAATCGCTTTCCAGTCTTAGCTTCAATTGCAAAAGATATTCTTATTTGTCCAATTTCTATTGTTGTAGTGCAACAAGCTTTTAGTGCCAGTGGACAAATTTTAGATCTAACACGGTCAAGATTATCGCCAAATAATGTGGAAAAGTAAAAATGCGTTGACGATTGGACTAGAGCGGCATTGAGAACTTAAGACCAACAAAATTCAAGCGATGATGATGATTCTAACTCATTAATGGCGACTAGTGGCACCGATGACTAAAATTAATTGTAATAATTGGGAGATTATTTTCCATTATAATAAAAAAAAAAGAACTATGTGAAATTTGATTTTCTCTAATTTCCAAGAGGATACGTAGACAATTAAATTAAAAATTTTCAATTTTAATTTAATTCAAGCCCAAAAAGGAACTCTTCCTCGAGTTGATTTACTTTTTGTTATCTCATGAAACCACACTGGATATCAAAAATGAATAAAAGTGATTCACAAATTTGGACTAGTAAGCATACTATCAGCAGTGTTCGGATCAACTGAATAAATAATTCATTTCATTTTGTAGATGAATTCTAATGTTTGATATCTAACTACTAAGCAAACTACCAGTAGTGTTTGGATCAACTCGATAAGAAATTCATTTCATTTCATAGATGAATTCTAATGTCTGATATCTGACTACTAAGCATGGAATCATTTGCAAAGTCAACTAATTACAGTCATAGTAATTTCAAGTTCATTTTCAAATTTTACTAATTTGACAGGGTTTGTTTCAAGAATAACTATTTTATGACAGACATGCATTATATGGATTTGTAAATCAATACTATAAAATTTAATGAAATTTCATTTATGCTGATAACCTCTAGTGTTCTTGTTCTTTATGATTATCCAATAAACAGACAGTTATAGTGTTACATTTCATTTTGGACCATATGAGAAATCCAACTCAGTAGCAAAATGTATACTACCAATTAATGGCAAAATAGGAGAAGAAAAACCATTCCGATGAACTTCTTGCCGCCATTTTGCAAGTCCAAGCTTAATCTGATAAGTTGAACCAAAAAAAAAAAAAAAGGGAAAGGGAAAAGCAAACTAAGAGTGAAAGGGAAGGACGCATACTGAAAAAGGGAATGGAAAGAAGGACAAAGGGAATTGGAAGAAGGACGATAGGGAAATGTAGATGGGCCTCAATCTTTGTCTTTGGCCTAAATAATTAAATCACTATCCCGGCGGAGTGATGATAAAATTAAAATTAAAAATATTTCAATTTTTATTTTGATTAAACAGGAATTAGTAATTTCAGTTAATTTCTATTTCAATTAAAATCAATTAGTTATAAATATAGATTAAATTCTATCGATTAATTATATTTTCATTTTTTCTTTAACAATTATATTTTCATTTTTTCTTTAACTTCGGTACGGTTAATAGTTAATATTAATTTGGGCAAAATTATTGAGTGAGCTATACATCATGGGACTTTGTATCCTTATGAAGGTTAGAAAAAATTTACCGAGGTTAACTTTTGCTGCAAGTAATGACATTGCACTGCTAATTCATTGGATGAGCTTCTGAAAAGGGCTAAAATAGAGGGTTACAAACAGTCAGGTCTATGGGCCTCTGGCCCAATATCATGAAAACCATACTTCTCATTATTATATGAGACTGGACTTCAATGGGGCAAAGGGTGATCACTTACCTACCACAAGACTTGTAATATTTATTGCACCATCTTTTGATGAAGCAGTTCTGGATTTCCTTAGATAATCTCTCCCCTTTTGTCTTTTCGAAACAATGTTATTTCTAGTCTAACTTATAATTTTTCTTTGACACATGCAAATCAGTGGATTGGAAATTCCACCTTGAAACCATCGACAGGATTCCACAAAGGGAATCCATTAAACCGACTGCATTTTCTTGTTTTCCCAACTGAAAAATAAGAGCATAGGCTTCCCAGTTCTAATTTTCACCAGAGATTTTCTAAACTCTCAGAAGCTGTAGCTCCTTTATCCTATGGATAATAGTTGACTTTCAATTCTTGCAAATTGCTAACTGTTTGCGAGTCAGAGCCATGGACCTGAAAAAAAAAAAAGTTACAGATAGGATGGATTGAAAGAAAAATCTATTGACTCCCCCATTGATGACCACTTCTATTTCCTATATGTTCACTCCTGTAGCTTGACATATAGTATAAGCAAAGACTTGTATATAGTCCTGACAACTTGTATCACAAGATCCAGAAAAGTTAGGTAGAAAACTAAGCAACACTTGCAGTTGTAGATAGTGCAAGAAACATGAATTTGGTTATATATGAAATGGAAGTTTCAGAAATATGTCAATAAATGGAATTTATGATTTAAATGATAGAACTTTTTCCTCTCATTTTTGTTTTTTTCTCATCCAGGTCCCATACTCAACAAAAGATAGAAATAAGGAGGAAAAAGAAAAAGACAACCATAAAATTAATAGAAATAGCAGTTTACAGTAGAATTAGAAAACAAGAAATACTACTGTTACAGATATCTTTTAGCTTTCCCAACCCAAATTCTTATCTCTAATTCTAAGCCCCATAACCAAAAAAGAAAATTATCAAACACTTTCGAGGGCAAATTAAATTTCCCCAAAATCTGCCCTAAAAGAAAACTTCCCAACTAGTTTAAACAAGACAACCCTTCAATCATCTTCATAATTCCTTCTAACAAGAGCAAAGTAGCCGAGAATAGCACAAACAGCAGCCACAAAATTTCCTTCTTTCAATAAAATCTTGAAAACAAACCCAACAATTTCTCTTGTAATCTTCCTTCCCTCTATCACCAAAGTCCTTCTTGGCTTGCCAAAGAAAGCCAATAACACAACAATTGTAATCCATATAACCAAAGTGGCTGGCACAGCCACAGCAAGAGCTGCGATCATTGAAAGCAGACCAAAAACTGCCCCTAAAAGCACTGATGCATACAAAGCAGGCCAACCAGAAGAGGCAGAAGTGACTTGGGCTTGTTCTTTATACCAAGAAAGTATATATTTGAGTAAATTCCATGAAGATGATAAAAGGATTGCATATACAAGCACAAAAAAACATACCCATGTTCTTCTTTTGCTCATAATTGTCAGAAATAAATTGAATGTCGTCGATGATGGCCTTGGCGACGCAGTTTGTGCAGGTATAGCTTCTGCTTCTTCTTCTTCTTCTTGATTTTCCATCCTGCATATATTACCCTTGCAAACAAAAGCTTTGATTTTTCGCTCTTCAACCTTGGATTTGTCTTCAAAATTTTCTCTTTTTCCTTTTTTATTGGTCTGGGTTTTGGTTTGTTATGGTAAATTTTTGGATTCGAAGACTCTATCTTTGTGTCCTGAGATGAGAAAATGTAAAGGGAAGGTGACAGAATTATTATTATTGCTTGGGTTCGAAAGCACTTGTAGTTGAAGCGCGTGCAGACATCATTTGACGTTGTTATTGTCAAGTGAGGAGTATGTACAACACGTGCTGTAGATGCGAGTGACAGGGGGCTCTCTTTCTTGGATTGATAGAGCTCACAGTGACCAGCTTGGCAGGTAGATATTTGGGCTTTAAGCATGCGTTAGTATTTGGAGTTATGGACCGAAAGTCTCATTTGGGCATTTGAAGGACAATTCTTTACCTCTTTTGCATAACCTTTAGAAGGCCAGGCTTTCTTGCTTGATAGAGTTGCCAAGCTCTAACTTTACACCTAGCAGAATCTTCAAAGTTTCATGGCAACCTAACTACTTTTCCGGTTTACTATTCTTTATTTGGCATTCTAGCCAAATGGGAAAAAGAGAGTTGCCACAGTAGAACCCTATATACAAATGAGAACAAAGTGCAATGTTTGGTTTCTTGGAAGTGTTTTAGTGGGCATGAAAGTAAGGCATCCATAAAGCCTTCCGGAATAGTCAGGCAATAAACTTCGAATACCGAAATAGTGTTTTACTAAAACATTAATGCCGAGTACTGAATCTTCAAAAGACAAAACAACTCCAATATGACAATGCCAAAAATATCATCATATTAGCAACAATTAAAAGCACTTTGCAACATTCAATCAGAAAGAGACAAAGCACTGTCCAAACATCCAAATCTTGGATTAAAAATTGGGTAAGTGAATCCCATTATACCAAATTCATAAATTTCTATAAATTTTCAAGTTAGCAATGTAATTCTAAGGCTCATGTGATCTCTAGCTCTCTTTTAGCTATCAAGTACAAACATCCATCATAAACTAAATTGTACTCTTCTATAATGTTTTCAGACAACTATGAACAGGAAATCCCAAGAGTTGCTCAACAGTCAAGATCCAGAGCAGGGGTACAAACCAAGAGCAAAATCACCGTTACTATTTACTAATAATCAGCAAAATTTTCCCACAAGAGAATGAGCAAATTCTTCATCAATTTAACTCCATTAAACAATGCAAGCACCCAAATTGTAGCAAAATCCAATATTTGCGTCAGTCATACTTTTCCCTCCAGGAGTACACAAGAAAGAACACCCAAGAAAGAGCAAGCAAAAGATCTCCAGTTACTTGCTTTGGCCAATGCCAAGCCAAATCCTCAAGCCTTCTCTCGAAGTAAAACCTCCAAAGAGCCATTGTCACGTGGAGAAGCACACACCCTTTAGCAAAAAAGCTTTGAAATTTTGTGTCCTTCACAAATGCCACCATGAACACTAAAAACCCAATTACAAATAAAAGCAAACCAGCAAAGGAATTGGAGATTTGGATCAATAATTGATCATGCGGGGTTGAACCTAAAAGCTGTTGAGCTGTTTCTAGACCATGACCGAGAACAGAAATTTCTTTGGGATAAAACATAATTGAAGATCCACAAGTCATTGCCACTGTCGAATGCAAAATGCAGATCATAGAAAACATAGAAGACGCCATCAATAAAAGAGATGGGCAAGCCCTAGCTCAGCTATCTGTTCCTAATTATCCAGTGTACAAATACACTATTACCCAAAACTGCAAACACCCAGAAAATCCATGAAGAATTAAATCCTTGAACTCAATTAATTTGAAAATCAAGTAGATCAACGGCAAGATATTGAAAAATAGATCAGCCCACCAACAATACACCTAAGAAACTCAAATACACAGATGAAATTTCGTGGCGAACAGATTAAATAAACACTATATCTTATGAATGTGAGTCAAGTTGTGATAATAGGATTAGCGGAAACCCAGATAAGAAGTGATAATTAATGAAGAAGAGGAACAAACCCTTTTCATGAACTGTTAACAAAACCGCTGTTTAAGGCTACAAAATTGGATGGCTTTATAGTGCCATTTCTAGCATTGAGATTTGCTACGGGATTGAGAGTTCCAATGTGGGTGTATAGCAAATCTGATCTGGAAACTGAGATGATCAGCGAATGAACCGTGAGGACAAATTGGCGGGGTTATTGAGATGTGTGCTATGGCAGTTGGGTTTGGCGCGATACTCTTTGGTTTTGTCCGCTTATTGGTGCTGGAAATAATTATTGAATTATGAATTAATTAAAAAATAGATTTTTTGTTTAAGTATAAACTTAACTATATCCGTATATTCATAGCTTTAGAACCGTTGATTAGGTTTCAAAATCCTCGGTTTCTATTATAAAAATAAATAAATCAAAATCAATGGCAGTTTTCAGGATAGTTTTGGGACCGTAAATTTCGATTTTGTTTCAGTTTAAACTGAAATTTCAAAATTTTAAAATTCTTTTTCAGGTTTTAATCTTGAATAATAATAATAATAATAATAATAAATATTACTATTTGAGAAAACTAAACCAATTTAATAAAATTCTCGAAGTTAATTATAAAAAATTATGATAAAATAAGAAATAAAATAAAAATTTCTTTAAAAACCTATTTTCCACAGTTTTAAACTCGAACTACCGATTTTAATTTTTAAAAAAATGAAGAATCGAAACGATATCTTAAGTACATGATTCGATTATAATTTGAAACCAAGAATCATTGACTATTGTTTAATGTCAATTTTGATTCAGTTTCAATTTAAAATCAAACCGTGCTCATGCCTAATCTCGGCCAAACATCACACATAATTTTTTTTTAGAAGACACGAGTAATTATTTTGATTCTTAAACTTTATAAATTTTAGTATCTTACTATTTTTTATAAATTAAAATATTTTTATTGAAATTACATATTTTAACTTATTTTATGTTGATTTTAGGGTTTAGACTCAAATATTAATGTTAGAAATTTTGATTATCAAACTATTTGATTTTAGAATTCAGCCATTGTATATTGTATAAAAAGATGTTTTTTTTTTTTTTTCCAAGATTTAGGGTTTTAGGACTCAAATATTAATGTTAGAAATTTGATTTATTCAACTATTTGATTTTTAGATTCAGCCAGTATATTGTATTTAAAAAGATGTTTTTTTTTTTTTTTCAACTACTTTAGAACCCTTCTTTTTGTCTCCACGGATATAATGTCTCCAACAAAAAAATATTGTGCTATAATTACAAGTTTTTCTATAATACAGAATAAAGTTTTTTTTTTTTTTTTCCAACTACTTTAGGAACCCTTCTTTTGTCTCCACGATATAATGTCTCCAACAAAAAAATATTGTGCTATAATTACAAGGTTTTTACTATAATACAGAATAAAAAATTTATGTACTGGTAGAGAATTTCAATATCATGACACGTGTACATATATACCTCCTATAGCCCGTTATGATTACCGGTTTCTTAGTTTTTTTAATTATATATACATATTATTTGTAATATCATGTTGTGGTAAGAGATTAAATTGTATTATGGAATAAAAAAATTTTACTTTAAACTTCAAGTATAAATGACCCAAAATTTTAAAATTTATAATTTAAATAATAAAGGTAATTATAATATATATATATGCGATGTCAATATTTCATTTAGAAAATTTGTAAAAATATATTAAAAAGAAGGGATAAATTCCAATGTATAAATCCTATATTTTAAAATTTATAATATATAGACTTTCAAATAATATAATATAATCTCTAAATTAATTTCAAAATATTCGAAATTAAATAAATTTTATTTAAAAGTTTCTATAAGTATATAATATAAAAATTATTGAAAAGAATCTAGAATAGATAGGATTAATTTAAGTTAACATTAAAATTTAATCAATTCAAAGATTACTTATATACAATTAAACAAAAAATCAAATGAATATTTTATCTAAATATATAATATGGGTTATTTTAAAAAAATATAAATGAATTTAGGATGAGTTTAATTAAACTACAAATTAGAAGTACAAAATATTAAAATGTCTTGAGTTACATAATTAGACATTATATAATAAATAATGATTAAGTAAACTATATATAATATCAAACTTTTGGTTAAATAATTATAAATAAAAGATTAAGCACAAAAATTAGATTAATTCAAAATACGCATTAAAAAGTTGTATTTTTCATCATTCCATAACTAATTTGAGATTTTTTTTAATCTTTTTATGTTTTTATTTTTTATGTTTGTGTTAAGAAGAGTATTTTTAAATTTACAAATAAATAATAATATATACCTTAAAAAAAAAGAATCAGATACTATAAATTTTTTTAAAATATTTTACTAAATTTAAATTAACTAAGACCAATACAAGATAATACTACTTGCTTTATAGATAATAAGTTCTTTAGTTAAATTTAAATCTAATGGCTTATATTAAAACATTTAAATCTAAGGATTAAAAAATAATTCTTTATCAATACAGAAACTTTAAATTCTGCACTATAGTCTTGTCCTAATTACAAATTGGTAGTGGAATCAATTATGAATTCTTAAGTTGAAAGTGATAATAAAAGACAACTTTAGGTATACAAAAAAGGTGAAAAGTAAATATGTAAATGTAAATTTAATAATGATTCAATCTTAAGAAATTGTGTTGATATGTTGGTAAATTTTACCTTTCTAAATAATACGTAACGTTTGCCAACTAATTTTTTAGATATGAAACGGTAACTGCTATTAAAATTTTATCAAACGCAACATTCATTCGCTAATCTTTATTAGCCACTCGTTACTATAATCTCTATATAGCCACTCGTTACTGTATCTCTAATAACTTTGTTACTATATCTACCAGTAACCGTTTTCAATAGGTGCAAATAACGTTATATGTTAACTCATTACCATATCGTGGTTGTGTGCACTATAAGATCGTATATTATCATTTAAAAACAATCATATATTAAAAAATAAATTGATGAAATAAATAAAAATCACATTGTATGGTTAATTTATTTTGCCTCACAACCTGTAAATGTTAATGGATGATCACGACCAAGTTGATGATGATGATTTATGAAAATAATAAAGCCCTAACTTTAACTTTCCACCAACCCAATTAAATAGATAAATAATTTTTAATTTTAATATAGTAATATAGGTATTTTAATATTAACATAAAATATATTAAGAGAAGACTAAAAAAATTATAGTTTAATCGTGTTAACTAAATTATTTTAATTTATATAAAAATCAAACTAAATTTATTTTGATGGTAAGAAATTTATTTTTATAGTATGAAGGGAGTAATTATTTTTATGATTATGTTAAATTATCAATAAATAAATAAGTTTCCAAACTTGATGTTTCTGACTCTTGACCATTATATTTGTATCATCTCTTGTCATTTTTATTGCTCTCTGGATTTGCTCATAAATATTTTTTGAGAAACGAATAATAAAGAATTAAAAATTATTACACAAGAAAAAAAAAAAATTGCTTTATGATCCTCCCAAAATAAATATATAGCAAAACTACTCTAAAAGTAGATTTAAATATAAAATTAGAATATTAGAAGGGTGAAAAATCTAAATCTAAAATACATATAAATTCTAATTAGAATGTTCTTTTTACCCTCTCTATTGACCGTTTTCTACTACTAACCAGCACAAGTCACTCCCACAGTATTGACTGTTTCTTGGTGGGGCCTATAGCCTCAATTGAAACTTTCATAAGTTCTGTTTGGCTTTCCAAAAAATGTAAAACAGATTTAAAAAAAGAGACAAAGTTGAGGAAAAATGGGAAAAATTTAACATTCGGTTAATTGCAAATTTTATTTTTAATAATAATTTAAATTTTTTAACATTTAGCAGAAAAATTGAACATAACCCATGTTAAATATTATGATTATAATCGAATAAATCTAATAATCATAATTTATAATTTAAATATTATTAATTAATTTGTTATATATTATTAATAATAATACAATTTTGATACCATTAAAACACAATTTAAAACTATACAAGCACATTAAAATATTACTAATACAAATTATATCGATAAATAAATTAATAAAATTTGATTATTTTAATTAATTCATTTACCATTTTTAGAGTATTCGAAATAATTGAATTACATCAGTTTTAATTAAATTTTCCATTATATGACAATGATAACAGCTGAATTCTAAGTAAATTGCATCAATTTTTTATTCAATTTTTCTGTTATAATTGAATAATACATGCTCTTAATAATTTTTAATATTGTATTGAAAACAATAGTTAATTTATCTTCTAAAAAAAGTTAATTTACAAGTCTTGGCAATAAAATTTATTTTAAAAATTTTAAATATTTATTAAAATTAGAAAAATAAAAGGAAAAACAGCATAGTAGCTAGTACGTGTCAAGATCATAATCCGTCAAAAGGAGGATTCAAAATACCAAACAAACAAGAACTTGACTAACTTTACTTTTGAATCCAAAACCGGCTTCTAACCGCTTCGGCTCTCTCTTCTTTTCTACGTCTTTAATAGATCAGATAGAAACTGAGCGGATCGATATTCTTTTGACTGAGCACAGCCGGCTAAAGCCGTCTTTACAGTTATGTACAATATATATATATAGATATATATATACGCACAGATTATATATACCGACATATAAAATCTGTGTTAGTGTTATACGCGTTGAACAGTCAATTAACCAAGCCAAAAAATATCCGTACTTTCCTGGTAATGAGGCCTGGCTTTCTTTGAATCTCTCTCTTCCTCAATTTCAATCTGTAGAGCTTTCAAGGTACTTGCTATCGATTGATTTCTGCTTCGTCTTTTCCATTTTTTTATTTTGATAATTGCTTAATTATGAGTGATTGAAGCTTGGCTATTGGGCGGTGACTTTGAATTTGTAGTCCTTATAGTCAAATTTTTGAAAAGTTTCATTCAAGGGTCTTCAATTTGGATTATTTGATTAATTGGGTATTTATAAACTGATTGGTATGATTTGATGGTTTATGTCAATGGAGGTAGCAGAAGAAATTGTGCTAATTGAGTTTTCAGTTTTCCTTTAGCTTCTGGTGTTGAATTTTGATTGTAAAGGAAGTATTGTATAGATAGGATACTTTTTGAATTGTTTTATTTACTAGCGCAGCAAAATGGGTTGCATTTCTTCTAAGGATAGTATCAAAGATACCCCAAAAGAGAGGATTTCACGTAAAGGGTCATTAGATAGGCGTGTTGCTCATGTTAATTCATCAAGAAGAGAAGAAGGGGTCCGATCAAACTCTAAATCAGACAGTGGAGATGTGAAGGTTATGCTAATTGATAAGAAAACTTATGGTTCAAATAGGTTGTATGATGATCAGATTGTCAAAAAGCAAATAGAGGTTCAGATCGAGGAAAAAAAAGCAGAAAATTTTGAAGTTGCTGTTAAAAGTCGTACTCAGATTGAAAAAAAGAAGGCAGAAAAGTTTGATATTCCGGTTTCTAATCATCCGGGTTGGGGAAGGGTGCCAAAAGGTTTGGAAGCAGAGCAGGTTGCAGCAGGATGGCCATCTTGGCTTGCCTCAGCAGCAGGAGAAGCTATCAAGGGATGGGTGCCAAGGCGTGCTAATACATTTGAGAAGTTAGATAGAGTATGCTCCTTTCTATGCTTGATGCCTATATAATATGCCTATTTCAATAAATGATCAATTCTGCAAATCATGATTTTATGCTTTCATAGTTACCAAAACGTTCTGCTGTCTAGACTGTTGTTGAAAACCAATCATTGCTAAAAATAGCAACAATTTTGAATTTGAGGTGGATTTTCTCAAGTTAATTTAGAACCTCCTTGTTACTTGAATTTTTTTTTCTTATAGTGCTTTCTGATGATACATGGCCACTCTAAAGTGAGTACACTTGCTCAAAATCTAATAAGTAATTCATGCTGTGGATGTCATGTCTTAGCTAACACTTTGTATTCCACAATATGGAGTTGGGGAAATGTTTGTATTATTTCTGACGTGTGTGCCTGTGCTTACTGTTTACTTTAATATCCTTATTCCTTACTCTTAAGTTTTGTTTGATGGGCATCTGATTCTTGCAGATTGGTCAAGGAACTTACAGTAATGTTTACAAGGCCCGTGATGTCACTTATGATAAAATTGTTGCTATTAAAAAGGTTCAATTTGATAATACTGATCCAGAAAGTGTTAAATTTATGGCCCGAGAAATTCAAATTTTGCGAAGGCTGGATCATCCCAATATAATTAAATTGGAAGGCTTGATAACATCTCAGACTTCTTCCAGTTTATACCTTGTCTTTGAGTACATGGAACATGATCTTACTGGGCTTGTCTCACTTCCTGGGAACAAGTTCACAGAACCACAGGTACTCTTGTCATGGTTTTCAATGATTCTCTCAATCTTCTGTACATCAGATATACTTCTGGATGAAATCCTTATTCAGTTAAAACTATCAATGTCTTGGATCCTTATGTTGTGCTGATTTTTCTGTCAGATCAAATGCTACATGCTGCAACTTTTAAGTGGACTCGACCATTGCCATAGTCATGGTGTTCTGCATCGTGACATAAAGGGTTCTAATCTTCTTATTGATAACAATGGCATCTTGAAAATTGCGGATTTTGGCTTAGCAAATTTCTTTGATCCTCAAAGTAGTGCTCAATTGACAAGCCGTGTGGTGACCCTATGGTATAGAGCTCCAGAACTTTTACTTGGATCCAACCGCTATGGAGTTGCTGTAGATTTGTGGAGTACTGGTTGCATACTTGGGGAACTTTACACTGGCAAACCTATTTTGCCTGGAAGAACTGAGGTACATTTCTAATGCTCTTTATTACCCATCAGATGTAGTTACTACTATGCTATGAGTTCCAATGAGAGTTCTAACAACCGCAAATGAGATTTCTTCCTTAGGTAAAAACAAACAAAGAAAAGAAATGGATGATAGATATCATCAAATAACTAAAAATTATTTAGATGGAAGATGGGGATAAGTTCTTGATCATCTCTACCTTTTTTTTTTCCTTTTCTGTTTTCATTTTTAAGCATAAGAAATTCCCACAGTGAGATTCGAATTTTCAAACTGCAGTTGCTACAAAAGTGTTTGAAAATTAACCCATATCTGTTTCACATGGTAGCCTGATCTGCCTCTGCTCTGGTTTTCAGGCCCTGTTAACATAGGGTTTAATGATGGATTGTTTTGTATAGAGTCTTAGATGTATAAATGTTTGGGCTGTGAGCCTGTGCGCACGTTGTGTATCATGCAATGGTATTAATTTAGGCAAAAATGTTATCATAATTTAAATTGTCTCTTCCTGTAGGTTGAACAATTGCATAAAATTTTTAAGCTCTGTGGTTCACCTGCTGATGATTATTGGAGAAAATTAAAGTTACCTCATTCATCTGTAATCAAGCCTCAAAGGCCATATAGACGATGTGTTGCAGAAACATTTAAAGACATACCTTCTCCTGCTGTTGGGCTTATGGAAGCTTTGCTTTCTATGGATCCAGCCAATCGTGGAACTGCAGCTTTTGCTCTCAGGGACAAGGTATAAACAATTTGTTATTTGGAATCTACTAAATAAGTAATATGAAGTTTGAAGAATGAGTTTGTGCATTTTGATGATAATCACATTACTCCTACATAACTGACATTCATTTTAGTTTCTGTTCATTAAACTTGTGTTGTATTACTCAAGTGGCACATGTTTATACAATTAGTAGTGCACGCACATCCTTATGCTTGTTAATGTACTTATTCTGCATAATTTTCTTTGAAATATTAGTTGTCAGTTTTAACCTCTGAGGTTTTGTGCCCTGTAGTCCTTTTGGAAAATTCTTGATCATTTAATTTCTCATCATTTAAGAAGTACTATATAGATGCTAATTTGCTTTCTGTTGTTAGAATGAACTACTTGTATAACTCCATACTGTGGAGATTTGATTTTTAGTTGTTTTGATTATTGACCTCGCTTGTCCCCCTTTTCTCTCTCTCTCTCTCTCTCTCTCCAAAAAAAAAAAAAAAAAAAAAAAAAAAATGTCCCCTTTTTCTCTCTCTCTCTCTCTCTCTCTCCAAAAAAAAAAAAAAAAAAAAAAAAAAAACAGTTCTTTCAGATCAAAAACCATTTGCTGTGTGATCCTTTTCAAGTTCCCAAATCTCCCAGCAAGAGATTGATGCTAAAATTCGGATGAGAAGCTAAAAAAAAAAAAAAAAAAAAAAAAAAAAAAACAGTTCTTCAGATCAAAACCATTTGCTTGTGATCCTTCAAGTTTGCCCAAATATCCTCCCAGCAAAGAGATTGATGCTAAAATTCGGGATGAAGAAGCTAGAAGGTACATCTTTTTGGTTGGCTGTCATTTATTAACAATCAACATTTTCTTATATATTTTTTTTAGTTGCGAGTTACAATATGCTTCCAGAAGGAAGTATGTTGTGTTTTGTGGCATGATAAAACATGGAAGGGGCATAGTGAATTTGCATCTGTATTTCTGCAGGCAATAAGGAATTGCTGAAAAATAAATTTTGCATTCATGTTTTTTGTCAAATACCCTTTTGTTTTATTTGGGTAGTTTTCCTTGTCTGCATCAACACATTTTGGTTTTGATCATATGCTTTGGTTGGTTGGTTATGTTTTTTATTTTGTAAATAAGTTGCTGTTTTTTTTTTTTTGTTCTTGAGTTGCTTCTTTTTTCTAGTTGCTGTTCCAAAGGGTGTTTTACTTGCATTCAGAAAGTGTTATATACAGTGTTACGACCTTCATTAATTTTCACAGGCAAGGAGCAATTAGGAGCAATAGGAATGGCCCACAAGAATCTGCGGCTTTTCTAGCATCTCATGCCTATCCCAAGTTAGCAACTATTATGCAGGTAACTCCAAACAGGGTTATATTGGTTTTCCATGAATCTCATTGCTGGTTAAACACTTAAACTTGCTGTGGAATCTTCCAAATATCAATATTTTTGTTTAAAAAATTTGAATTGAAATTATAGATTTGCATGCACAAGGAATATGCGATTTTTTTTTCTCTCTTCCCTTAGAATTAGAGTTTTTTCCTTGTTAATATCTATTTTGCCCTTTCACCTTAAAAGTTTTTCAACACAATGACATTTTTCTTTGTAAACAGGAAAAGCGTATTTCGAACGAAAATAGAAGACCTGAGATGTTCAATTCTCGGAAGGAGCAAAATGTTTCTGGCTTTCTGGTTGATACGTCTAAACAAACTCAAGGTGCTAAAGAAGGGAGAAGGGATTTCTTGGAGCATCAGCGTAAGAAAGTTTCATATTCAGGGCCATTGGTACATGGGACAGGCTGGACAAAGGATGGTGCAAAGGATCTTGATAATCCTCATGGAGTGTCAACTAGAACCAACCTGTCAACAATATCTGGTTTAGTAGCAACTAGAACTTCATTACCCGATGATCGCCAAGGAAAACCTAGTACTTCACAGCCAGAAATAGCAAAACAAGTAAGCGGGTATCAGGAATCATTAAATCGATTGGAGGCTACGACAAAGCAATGTCAAAAACACTATGTGCGTAAGCCTGCAGATTCTCCTCAGGCAAATGGTGGAAAATCCGGAGAAGCAAATCTGGTAAGTTACATGAGTTTGTTCTGTTTCAAAGCCTCAACTACTGATAATCATTTCCACTCTGTATGCATTTCAGTGATGTTTTGATATATATCCATTTCTTTCACCTAAATGTTAATTCATATTTTTCTCCAGCATGGTCGCGGACCAAGGGGAAGCAAGATTTATTTTTCTGGTCCATTACTGGTTCCATCAAACAATGTAGACCAAATGCTCAAAGAACATGATCAAAAGATTCAAGAATTTGCTCGAAGGCGATTGGACAAGACGAAAAATGGAAAAAAAGCAACAGAGAGCAATACATATGTATCTAAGCACGCAGGTGGATAAATCAGTCCAAGGTGAAGGATCGGGATGTAGCTAATCACTCACAGTTCAATGTATAGAGGGTGCTTTTTATTTTTAATTTAAATAATTATTTTGTAACTAGTATCCATAGGTAGTCCATGCAAGAGATAAGGTATATTTCTCTTAAATTTCTACGTGAAAATAGAAGAACTAAAACGAAGATTATGAAACCAAATCTTCTTTTTTATTTTTTTCTTTGGAGCAGTGTTATATAAACATTTTAAGTCAACAAATTCAATTCAACTTATTGGACAGTTAGCAATTACAGTATTGAAGAGGAACACTTCAGGGTTCAAGATGTAAGGAACTTAAAGCTTTATGTTGTTTGCAATAAGTGAATGTATAGTTTTAGAAGCCTTCGTACTCACTTTAATTTAACCATTGCACGTAACTCAACCAAAACCAAAGGGAAAAAGAAAAGTATTGGATTTATTTTTCTGATGTCAAAAACGTTAATTGCACCAGCCGGGAATCGAACCCGGGTCTGTACCGTGGCAGGGTACTATTCTACCACTAGACCACTGGTGCTAGATGTTAATTACTTAAATCTATTATCATTCAAAACAACACTTGACACTCTCCCGAAAATCGCTGGTCGTATCTAAACGCACTAATCCCAACTTAAGCACTATCTCCACTTCCTCATTAGCATAATCATCTCTTTGCTTTAAACCATCACTTATAGCACTAATTACCTACCCTTTCTCCATTAGCTGGCTTCCAATAACTTGTGTTGTGCTAAACCATAATTCACTAATCTTGCATTCATGTCTTCATCAAGTAACAAATTACTTCCCAACCTTCATGAAAATACAATGTCTCATTAGCCACATCTTTTCAAATCTTGAATCTTTCTCCCCAACTTGAAAAGTAATACTCTCATTAGAACTAAAAGTTATCTTGTCCAAGCTTCTATTCTCCATATATATATGATCATGAGATAAAACTAAACTTTCTTGGTCATGATTACCCCAACCTCATAATTCTATGCTCTAGTCTTTCTAAGCTTGAAATTTCAGCCAAGAATTCTCTTATACATACCCTTTTCAGTTTGATGAGAAATCATCTTAACAGCAACTTCTATTCCTCCTAATATATCCTTTTATATAGAGCTCTCCATTTCCTCCAAATCCAAGCTCATTTTCTTCTGCAAAACCCTTTGTTTGCATATTTTTTTTATAATAAATTCTCTGAGGCAAATCTCCAATTCACAATATGCCAAAACCTCATATATTACAGTGCCTAACCTAATAATCATCACCCCAGCAACATTAACCAAGAATCCTTTTGATTTATATATTGATTCCTTTGAAGACAAAAAAGAAGGCAAGTCTCTTGTAATCAAAGCATCAGCAACTGAAAAATGTGTTTTACTGAAACTTCATACCAAAATCTCCGAGTTTGAATCCATGTTCGAGGGAGACAGAAACTCATTGTTGTCTGTTATTATGTAAGGTTTTGGATGGTAAGCATCGACGCGGGGATAGCTCAGTTGGGAGAGCGTCAGACTGAAGATCTGAAGGTCGCGTGTTCGATCAACGCTCACCGCATATTTTGGTTTTTTTGCCTTCCTCTAATAAATGAACTAGAAAACTATGGGCTTGTGTAATCCAGCAAGAGCTCTAACCGAAGTATAAGGCTTCATTTAACTGCGCTTTTAAGCCCATTACTGAAGATCTGAAGGTCGCGTGTTCGATCAACGCTCACCGCATATTTTGGTTTTTTTGCCTTCCTCTAATAAATGAACTAGAAAACTATGGGCTTGTGTAATCCAGCAAGAGCTCTAACCGAAGTATAAGGCTTCATTTAACTGCGCTTTTAAGCCCATTAAAACTTTTAGAGGGTTGAAAGTTTTCAACCATGTTAAACTTTTAAGCCCATTAAGATCTTTAGTTTTTCACTGATTATCTTATTCCACGAAGCATCTTGTGTGATGTAAAAAGCGACTTTAATTATGTTTGGCAATATCCCTTTTATTTTTATTTTTAAATTACTAATCTAATCCAACATTGTTATATCCTAAATTATTATTTTAATTAACTTTATATTTTTTGCCGAACATCAAAACACAAAGACTCTATTATTTTTTGGGTTTCTTTATTTACTTGAGTTTAAATTGCAATTTAAAATTTAGGGATAATATAATTAAATTACGGTATGGTAAAAATTAATTACTTTGTTTTTAACCATAGTAAAAGAAAAATCAAGATCATGGCTTTGGATTCTTATTGATGGTTTATTTGACTGGTTGGGATCAATTTAGTGGAAGAATATAAAAAGAAAAACGTGTTTGAAATCGTTCTTTCCATGTTCCCTCTTTGCCATGTCTTACCATATGATATGAACGTATATGTGATTGATTTGATGGAGCATCACACGCTTTGCTATCCCATTTCATGTTTCCCCACGTGCGCTTTTGGGTCAATTTCTAAGTGGGGGATATGAGTGCAAAAGTAAGAAGACTCATGCACAAGTCTTATTGCAACCATTTTAACTTTGAAAAATACAAAGTCTTTCCTAAACTTTTTTTTCGGTTCAAAAAAAAAAAAAAAAACTCAAATTTTGTTTAATTTAATTTCCTTTGTGGCTTTTTTTATTATTATTATCAATTCCACCTCCGTCTAACAATTAATAAAAAACTATTATTTTTTTGAATTAAAGAACAATTATATTAAAAGTCTTCCTCACAACATCAATTTCACGAGTTAATCCTATAATTACCGTGCCATGCGCTTCAATCACTGAAATAAATTATTTTAGAAAACAAAAGTAGAGATAACATAGATTCGAGGCATCCAATCCCACGGTCACGGTCAATTTAGAAGAAATGGATGAAACTTCAAATAAAAAAATAATAGAATAAAAAGGGAAAAGAGAGAGCTTTAGCATTAAATATACTAAATTAATCATATTGATAAGTCTTAATGGGTATAGTAAACTAGGTCATGTGTTTTTTTGCATGCCTTGTCACTATATAATGCTTAGACAAAGAGATGATGATGATGAAGCTTCCCATGTATTAATTATAGTAATTAATGGGTAATTAGACTTATTAATTAGTGATTAGACCACTCCCTAAATTTCATTTTCATGATGTTCTTTTTCTTCTTTTAAGTGGGTTTATTATCATTTCATCCCTCAATATCTAAATATTATATAAAGATAATATAGAAATAATTGTGACAAAGAAAAAGTTATGAATAAAAAAAACACGAGTCATCATCCTTTATGGAAAATTTAGTTAATTAATTATTTCAAGTTGCAACACTTTTATAGGTTGTTTTCCATTATAGTCTTCTTACATTTAGAAAAACCATTATGACCTTTTCAATTTTAAATTATTATATTTAAAAAGAGTTTTATTGAAAGATTAATTAAATTTTAATTAATGAAAACATAGCAGTTTGATTAATATATTTATTGATAAAGAAGCATATTTAGGATAAAATAATAAATTTAAATATTATTCATGTCTAAAAAAGAAATCAGGACAACAATTTGAAATAGAAAGAATATTATAATAATACATTAAAATAAAAAAAATCATAAAATTAAATCCAACCACATCACCTAGCTAACAACTAAATGGTTGTCTTTACTAAATTGCATATGCATATTTAAACAACTCCTCTAATATATGTGATTCCTAGTAATTAAAAGATTTGTTTTGGACATCAAAGTATGATTTGTTCATGAATCTTAATTATAATAATTAGTAACTAATATATATATATATATATATCCTATGTTTCCAACTTGCTTCATCATGTCATTCTTATTTCATACATAACTTGTACTTAGTGTGTGTAAATAAAGGCAACTATGCCACTACAAGCACAAAATTTGTTTCTTTATTTCTAGTTAAGTTTGCTTACATCTCCTTGACTCTTTTTTTAGGAAACTGAAGATGTAACCTTTCTTCGAGTCAGTCATATAAAGAATGTAAACGTTTTTAGATCTCTCAACAAATACGTTTTTTAAAATTAAACTTATATATTGCATTTTTAGCTCTCTCGATAAATAAATTTTTGAAAAATTGAATTTATGTTCTTATTCTTATGGAGGTCGATGTTGTTTATCATCCCAATTAATATTATTGATTTTTTTTTACTTTAATTATATGTAGATTTTCATTTTTCAATATTGTTTAAAGAATTTGATAAGAATTTAGGAGAACAAGACCTCAAAAAAACAATTAGTTAGGTGTAATTAGCCATTATTAAGACAAATGGAATTGTAACCTTCTAAGGATAAATAAGAAGGCAAAAAGCGAAGAAGGTGGGTTTCTCAAGTGTACCACTTAATAATAATAATAATAATAATAATAATAATAATAATAATCCATATTAGTCTCAAACAAAAAAGTGTTTTGAAATTTACTCATAGATCTTTGTCAACATCAACATCTGTTTAATACAATAACTTGATTTTTACTTTACTATTTGGCTTTTCAGATCATACCAACAAGATTTACTCATAATTATTTATTAAAAAAATTATAAATTGGTATCTAAGCATATAAAGATTTTTATTTTCAAAAACTAATTATCATGTTCCTAATTTATAAAAGTGAATAATTTGATAAATTAGCATAATTGAAGATATTCATATCTTCCCATTCAACAAATAAAAAAAAAAAAACAATAACAAAATTATAAATGGCAACAAGTCAGTGCCTTAGTGTGTCGGTGGATCCATACTGTAATTGATATTAAAAATTGACTTAATGCATAAATTCACTCATGAATTTTACAAGTTTAACCTTGTGGCACCTTGAACTTTGCGGATGATTCATCGTGCATTTAAACTTATAAATTTTGGTAATATTACACATTTTCGACACTAATATCAATAATTTTTAGAATTTTTAACTTTTATTTACAAAATATCAACTTGATATATAATTAATATGACTTTCAGAACAATCATTTTCATAAATTTTAACTTTTTAATGAGTATTTAATTAATTTAATTTTATAAATTTAAATATTTAATAAAATAATTTTGAAAATTAAAGTGTTTAATGGATGTAATGTTATAAGTTGAAGTGTTTGATGAGTTAAAAAAAATTAAAAATGCTATAGAGTTAAAAAAAAAAATTTATGGATGAATTTATATATTCCACGGTTAAAAATTTATCATTTTCATATGATAAATGCTACTTTATTTGAAGCTGTATATAAAATATAATTGCCCACTTGGTGGGATGCATACCTAGTCTGCTAGTCATACCTTATTTCTTTTTGGCATCAAATAATCAATCTTCGTACCTAGTCATACCTTATTCGAACCAAAAATACTATATTCAATTGTTTCGGTATATGAATTTCATCTATATACTTATACACAAGGAGCAAGTAAGTTAATTATTTTCAGAAATGATACGTTTATAAAAAAAATATTTCATAAATCCAGGATATAGAATTTTTTTTTTTTTTATAATGGTTAACAAATGTTGGAAAAGGAATTATTGGTGGTGGAAATGGTTTTATTAAATTAATTATGGCTTGGATATAATTACTTTTTTTGAACAAGTTGTGGTGTCAATAAAATAATTTCTTGGTAGTTCCACCTATGATTCTTCCAATATGTGAAAAGCCAGTTAAATCAATTAAAGTAAGATCCGGAAAATCTTTCTCTATTATATTTATTTTGATATAACCATGAAGCTCACGTCAGGATAATGTATAAGTAAATATCGTTTTAATAATAAGCGAGTTCAGATTTCGAATATTTAATTTTGTGAAATTCATTAAAAAAAATACAATTATTTTCACTGATCCCACCATATATTAATATCCCAACCATAAATAATTGTAGTTCCGTTCAGAATATGCATGTAAGACATAATGACGTATTGATACAAAATTAGAATTAAGTACTTATTTCTTCTATACAAAATTATATATGGAAACTGTAATTGTCAAATCCAGATCTTATACGATATATTAAGTTCAAAATTGATCAACAATGATTACTTCAATTTAGGAGTGGCCAAAATCCGGTTTTCGGAACCAGAACCATCGGTTCCGAACCGGAATCGGAATCAGTCCAAACCAGAACCAGAATCGGTCCAAACCAGTTCAATTTCGGTTCCACCAGTTTTGGAATCGTGAACCGGCGGTTCCAACTCCAGTCGAAACCGAAGGTTCTAGTTCCATCTGAAACCAACCGGAACTATCCAAAATCGGCTGGAATTGGTCCGAAACCGACCCGAAAACCTGCCGGAACCATCGATTTTGGAACTATTGAGAAATCGGAACCGAAACCGGAACCGTTCGGTCTCAAACCGTAACCAAAACCGTTAATTTTAAGTTCGATTCCGGTTTCAAATTTTTTAGAACCGGAACCGTCGGTTCCGAAACTGAAACCGGCAGATCCGGAACCCTAACCACCTCTACTTCAATTCTTCAATAATTTATCATAATTTAAATAAATTAAGAAAATATAGTCAATTGACAAATTTGAATAGTTTTACTAAAGAAGGTGAAATACCCGAACGGATGACTCTTCGAAAACGGTATGAATAAATATTAAAATAGCGATGCAGCAATCTGTTTTGTATTGGGTGAAACAGTGGCCTGGATGGCACTTGATGAGAGGCTGAGCCCATCGGAATGTGCCGTTCCTAATCCTGTCCTATTACCAAAACTAGATTCCAATTCCATCCCCTTCGACTTGCAAAATTGTTTCATATTTTGTGGACAATAGCACATGCAACAAGCTTAATTCATTTTTTATATTTTGATTTTCTTTTTGTTTGTTACTTCTCAAAATTGAAATACAATAACGAAAATTATACTTCTTTCAGCGAAAAAAATAAATTATATAATGAATCGGTAATTTTAGACAAGATATTTAAAATAGAATTAATAGTACATAAGTATTTGCTAATATATAGAATTAGTATTTGTTATAGGATAAGTATTTTCAATTTAGATATCCACGTTCAGATATTTATTTTTTTAGTTTATATGCAGATACCTCTCATCCGTTCGATTAAATCTAATTATTTTTATCTTACATCAGACACGTTCGAGAAAAACTCGTGCATATATCCATCTTTCAATATTTAAGGCCACATATGAATATTTATGACACTTGGCAACTTTTAGATGGTTCATGCTTTGATTTTTATTATAGTTGGCCCCACCAACTCCCAGGATTAGGATAAGCCTCGAACATTTGGCCTTTATTAACGTAATTATTCTAAGAAAAAAAAAAAAGAACAAAACATCATAATCTGATAGTAATAGAATATTTTGTATATATCCAATAGTTATCAACCCAATCAATTATTGGGTAAGGTGACGTGGAATATAGCTGTCTTTAAAATATATTTAATCAATGTCCAATGCATTCTGCCACCTAAGCAAAATAAACAGACAACCTTCCATCTTCGCGGCGCCTCGTTCGTCCATTTAAGACAGGTTGGTCCCACTTGATGACTCAAAATCTTACTATAAATTTGGTCTCATTTCTTTGTGATCACTGGCCAGTTCAAAAAGCACATTTGAATGGCTAAAGTCCTGACCGGAAAACCGTTGATGAGTGACTGGGACTGTCGGAAAATTATTGAATTTTCCGACCAACAGGTAAGTTTTTCCGATGTTGTTTTTGGATTCTTAGAAGAAGAAGAAGAAGAATCACCTAAGATTTCTTGCAACTCCATTGATTATATTGAGGATGATGAAGATAATTCTTGTACTGTTGAAGGCAATAGAAAATTTTGGGAAACCCAAAATGAACTTCTTAAGGTAATTTATTTCTTTTAATAATTTTAAAAAAATTATAAATAAATATTTAAATATTGAATTATTAATCTAAATTTGGTTTCGATTTTCTTTTTAATTTCTTTAGGCAACATTATATAGAACTAGTTCCTTCGAAACAAAAATTCGCCAAACCACAAAAGACGCAATTAGGGAAATTAAGCAACTAGGGTTGCATTGCCGGTGTCACAATCCGGCCACCGGAGAGTGCCGGAATTGTTTGCGTAAAGAGATTTCATTGAGGCTTCGAACCAAAGGTTATAATTGTGCCATTTGCAAGTCCAAGTGGAAGAGCTCTCAAGAAATCCCATCAGGTAATTAGTATTAATTTAACCATATAGTAATAATTAATTAACTGGGATATTAACAATTTTTCCTTTTGGTTTGTAGGAGAGCATACTTACTTGGAAGTGATAGAGAAGTTAAGTTCCAAGAAAGGAGAAGTAAGAGTGGTAATTGAATTAAATTTTCGAGCCGAATTCGAAATAGCAAGAGCGAGTGAAGATTATAATCAACTGATGAACAATTTACCAGAAATATTTATTGGAAAAGCAGAGAGATTAAAGGCCTTAATCAAAATATTATGTTCAGCTGGAAAAATGTGCATGAAGGAGAAGAAAATGCACTTAGGTCCATGGAGGAAGCACAAGTATATGCAGTCTAAATGGTTAGGCACGTGTGAGAGGACAACAGTACCGGCGGTTCCATTGCCGGTGGGATATTCCGACCGGCCGGCCAAGCCTAGAGCCTCCATGTTAACTTATGATTTGCTGGACACTTTGCCTGTCTTGCACTACTACAGTTAAAGTTTTGTGACGGTTAAAAGAAAAAAATAATAAATTTGGATTTTTTTTTTTTTGAGTTTTAAAAATAAGAGTATGGTGTTTGCAAAATGCAAATTATGTATGAAGGTGAAGAACTTGTGTGAGAGGAGTGTAATAAAACGGAAAAATGGTAAGAATTGTATATATGAGAATTGATTAAGTGATATTATTTATTATTATTTATCCAAAAAAAAATCATTTATATATTTCATCATAAAAATTTTCATCGATTTAGTGAGAGTAAAAAAAGATTCACCCTTTATATGAAAATTTTTATGTCATTTTTTACTTTTAATTTAACCTTTGAAACACTTCAAACTCATAAAATTGTATTATCAAATATTTTAACTAGCAAAATTTTTCTATTGAACATTCAAATTTATAAAATTAAATCAATTAAATATTTATTAAATAATTAAAAAATTTAAAGATTATTATTTCAAAAGTTATAATAACCACAATCAAATCAATATTTTACATATAAAAGTCAAAATTACCAAAAAATTATTATTACTAATATGGAAATATATATAATATTATCAAAATTCATAATTTTAGAAGCACCGTAAATCTCCTATCAAGTTTAAGGTGCTACTAAGATAAGAACTTTTAAGTTCAAATTAATCTCCTGTATATATAAATTGGGCCAAGTTAATTGGGCCTGGACCTCCTTCTGTTGGGTCGGAGGTTGACTTCCATCAATTCAGCTTGGATTATAAATCAAACAATAAGGAATTAATTTTAAGGATGTGTTTGATAAAATTAGTTATTTTAGTAACGTTTAGCTGTTAGTTGTTTAAGTAGTTTTTTTATGAAAGCTAAAAGTTAAACGTTACATAAGTTAATTTGACCAGTATTTTTCAGTATATATTAAGTTTAATATAATTTAATTTTCCATTAATTTCAATAATAGGAAGATTTATGCTTGTAACATTTTAAAAGGTTGTTAGCCAATAGGCATGCATGGGAATTTAAATCCTCCTTATAATAATACTTCCTGCCAATAACTACACTATTTTTTTTTCTTTTTTTTTAAATGTTGAAGCAACTTTGAAATCCCCGAAAAAGTTGATGAAAAATAAAAAAATATCAAAATTAATCGAACGAAGATAATATATTTTTTTTACTCGTAAAAGAATAATTTTAATAACGATAATAATATTTATAAAAAGAAAAGTGTCCAACACGTTGAAATGTTAGTGGGATATTTCGTGGCATGGGAATCAAAATTTTTTTGAAAAAAAAAAAAATTTAGCAGTGAAATTATTCGAGCAAAAAATGTGGCAATTTTTGGCAATTTCCATGAAATGCAAACAAGAAAACAGACAAAGACACGTGTCTATCCCACGTTGTTTGTTGCAAGATAACGGCAAGAAAGTCAAACAGGTATTGGACCAGGTCACCAGGCTCTTAATTTGGTCATGTCCGTATTTAATAGGGCGTGTAATGGAAGTCAAAGTCTTTGTTGGTCAATTATCTGGAGCCGAAATTTGTACAGTGGATTCCAATATGAACGACTTATGGGTTTGCTGTGTGGTTTAAATTTGGAACAAACGTACGAAACGAAAGCAAAGATTTTTAGTGGGCTAGCGTATCATCTAGGAAGTTGCTAAAAAAGTAGTAGCAAATATTTGGTGATAAGGTTAATCAATTGGTCTTAATTATAATTTAAAATAACTATGATCAATCCGCTGTTAATTCGACGTTGAATTCACACTGAAATAATTTAATTTGTTAGTTAAGCACGTTAGATCTTACACTGATGATCGCAGGATCGAACATTTGAATTGATATTTTTAAAAAAATTTTAATATAATCACTCGGATTCTGAAAAAGAATTATTTCTTGTTACACCTGGTACCAAAAGAACAAAAAAAAAAAAAAAAATGTCTATCCGTTGTTTATGTTGCAAAGATATAAGAGCAAAGAAAGTCAAAACAGAGTATTAAGTGACAGGTTCACCACGGCTATATATGTGAGTCATTGTCCGTATTTAAATAGGGGTGTAAATGGAAGTCAAATAGTCTTTTGTTGGTCATATTTAATCTGGAGCCCGAATTTGTACGTGGATCAATATGAAATAAGTATTATGGGTTGCCTGTGGTGGTTTAATTTGGAAACACGTACGAAACGAAAGCAAAGATTTTTAAATGGGCTAGCGTATCATCTAGGAAGTTGCCTTTAAAAAAGTAACGTGACAAAATATTTGGTTTGAAACGGTAAATCAATTGGTCTTAATTATAATTAAATACCTATGATCAATCGCTGTTATTCGATTCGTTGAATTCACACTGAATAATTTAATTTGTTAGTTACAGACGTTGATCTTACACTGATGAATGCAGGATGTACATTTGATTGACTTTTTAAAAAAATTTTAAATAATATAA
The DNA here is from genome assembly GCF_014843425.1 of Jatropha curcas. The sequence continues at coordinate 2,591,279 of NW_023590567.1, forward strand.
CTATCATTCGGATTCTGAAAAAGAATTATTCTTGTTTTACACCTGGTACAATACAAGAACAAAAAAAAACAAAACCATAGATAATTCTTAATAGTAGTGATTGAGGTTTTTTCGATCTTGCTTTAATCGTTAATTTTTGATATTTTTCATAGATAGATAAAAAAAAAAAAAAAAAAACACATAATAAATTCTTAAATAGTAGTATTAGGTTTTTGATCTTGCTTTTATCGTATAATTTTGATATTTTTCAAATCAGATTAAAACACAAAAGGGGTTCAAATAGAGAGCAAAAATTACCTTTTTGTTTAATTATATTAAGTATGCTCGTTGAAATAATACCATGATAGAAAATATTTATCTAAACCAAGTTCATGACTGCACCTATAAATTAAACCAATTTTATAAAAATTGTTTCTACTTTATCCCTTTTCTTCTTAATGTATGACCCCGTTTCAACAACAATCTCATTTTCATTGATTTGGTTCGCAGATAGAGCTATAGAATCGGTCTAGACAAGTCTATTGCTACTGATTACGTATCTAGATAAGTCTATTGCTGCTGATTACGTATATATTAGGGAAGTGTAACTATCCTTGTAATGGTTGAGGCCTAATTAGTATTTCTTTGTGTTTTTCCTCACTTCAATTCCTTTTCCGGTCAATGTTTTCTTTATATGTTAGACGTGTTTTGCTGGCTAAGTCAACGAAATGGGAGCAAGATTTTCCCAAGGAAGCTACAAAAAATGCAAGTCCTTAATCATTCCAGCATCGACTAATTAATGTGCTAAAACTACGTTGTAGGTTATTTTGCACCTTTTAAAGTTATTATTGGACATACTAATTCTTACCTCCTCAATTTCAGCATTTACTAACTTTTTATTTTTTTTTAACACTTCATCCTTTTCTTTTCCATATTTGCATTTTCATTTTTTACATCTCCAACTGAGTAATGACGAAAAGGGCGAAATTCGAACACAATTTTTTAACACTTCATCCTATTTCATCTCTATTATTTATGTTTGTCATGCTGTTATATCATTTTATGAATTTTTAAACTTTTTTCATTAAACACATATTAATTAATTTTGGTAAAATATAAGAAAAAAAAAAAGTTAATGAATACAAGGATAGATTACTTAACTTAACAAAATAAAAAGATAAAATAGTTATTTTATTGATAGAAAAAATATAAAAAATTCATAGACGAATATAATAATATCATGTAAACAAAAAATAAATATAGCATAATGTATTTTTAAATATACAGGATTAATATATAGATTTTGTTGAAACATAACAATAAAATCATAATCACAATTGTAGGGTTGATACCTTAACTATCCTGTCTTTTATCTTGATAGAATCAAAACAATCTTTTTTCAAAGGGTGAAATAAAGCCATGTGGAATAAAACCGTAACAGTCTAAAATGGTGGCTGCTGCTGATGAATGATAGGTGACGTTCACTAGATGACGCCTTCTTCATTGCTTCACTCACTTTCTTTGCCTTTTTGGCTTTTTCTGGTTTTGCTTCAGGTGTATATATATATATATACAGAACTAGAGAAAACAAAAATGAAACATCTTTACATCTGGCAATTCTTTCATGGGAGACCTAGCTGTACCCTTTAGAAGGACTGTAATGGAGATGGGTACTAACAAGTCTTCTCCAAGAACGAAGATGCTTCAAGGTCAATCTGCTTCTTCAACAAAAACAGAAAGAAAGGTCATAGAGAAAAATAGAAGAAATCAAATGAAGACCCTTTTTTCCAATCTTAATTCCCTCCTTCCTAAAGAAAACGCCAAGGTTCTTTCTCTCCTTCTTTAAACATTAATTATTATATTTTTCTTTCTTCCTTCCTTCCTTTCTCTCCTTCCATGTGCATGTAGTTTGAATTTCCTTACCTGCACATTTATTTCCTGAAAGATTACAAAATGAGAAATGAATTTTCTTGTGAAGATTTCTTTGAATGTTTGGTTACAGGAAGCACTGCCATTACCTGATCAGATAGATGAAGCTATAAACTATATAAAAAGTCTAGAGGCAAGGTTGAAGAAATCCCAAGAAAAGAAAGAAAGGCTATCAAGCAAAAAAAGATCATTTTCAGATTACAGCAATTCTTGTGAATCTACTTCAACCTTAAAAGCACCTCAACTACAAATCCGAGAAGTGGGTTCTGCTTTACAAATAACTTTGATAAGTGGGTTAGACAACCAGTTCCTTTTCTGTGAAATGATTCGCATTCTTCAAGAAGAAAATGTAGAAATTGTTAATGCTAGTTTTTCAGTTGCTGCCAGTTCAATTTTCCATGTAGTTCATGCACAGGTAAACTAAATCACTATATATATATATATATGAACGCATATACCAAGATTACAGTTGGGATTTTATATATAATTTTATAACTGATCTGAGTTTTTTCTTATCAGATGAGGGAATCTGATTTCATGTTTGGAGGTGCAAAAGTATCTGAGAGACTTAACAGGTTAATCAATGGATCGACAAGCGAAATAGAGTTAGAACCAGAGTTATGGGATTTCAATGATCTAAATCCTGAGACATGGGGATTCTAGTTTTGAATTTGGATTTCTTGAATCCATGAGAAGAAACTTTTCTTGGGTTGATTGTAGGGTATAATGTCCTATATATGGATCGACAAAGCGAAATAGAGTTAGACACACAGAGTTATGGGATTTCAGATGATCTACAAATCCTGAGACATGTGGGGATCTCCTCAGTTCATTTGAAATTTGAGAATATCTTGAAATCACACATGGAGAAAAAAGAAACTTTATCTTGGGTTTGATATGTAAGGTGGTATAGGAATGTCCATAAATATATAATAATATATATATATATAGTGATATAAGCACTAGAAGCAAAAGAAGCCTTCGTTGTCAATTATTAATAATGGTAGGCATTACCAGCATTTGTCAAAATTTTTACTAATGAAATGATGTGGCATCTTTTTATATATAGAGCAAAGAAGCCTTGTTGTAATTTTAATAATGTAGGCAACCAGAATGCAAATTTTACAATGAAATGATGTGCATCTTTTAAACTAACTTCTTTAGTTTCAAAAAATTATCTGATCTAAATATTGGAGGCCAAAGAATAGGTGAAGAGTGTTGTGCTATTTTATGTTAGAAACTATGAAAAAATATACATAAGATCATAACTAATTTAAGACAGGAAGTTTGAGTTCAGCTTTTCAGCCAACATCCAGGAGGGAATATTCAAGAATCTAGATAAAAATTTTTCATTTCTTCAATATCTGACATCTTTATTCTCCAAATCTTCGTTGTCTTCTGAACCTTGTTGTAGGAAATTGAGGAACCCAACAAAACGGGAGATGAAATTACATGGTCAGTTCTTTATCTTCTTTGTGGTATTTTCCAATGTAGGATTTGCTCATGTTTGGATTTCCAACATCAATGTAAAATCCACCTCCTCCCTAAATGCAATTCTTTCATCTCCTTCATTAGCCTATAGAGAGGAGGATTCAGGAGCCTCGGCCTATTTTTCCAAGTGCATCGTCAGACTTAGAGGAAAAAAAAAAAGGGCAATTAAGAACACATAAATATTTTTTACACACAATAATCCTATCACTAATAGAAATTATAAGAGTTTAATTAGCCCTTGATTTATTTGTTTTTCATTTTCTAAAATCTTGGATGTAATTTCGCAGCGGGATAATTTTTTTTCAGATATTCATCGTAATATAATTTTTTTTTTGAAAATTATCATAATATAATTTAATAAATTTTCATAACAGATTTTGAAGCTTGGGTATACACCTTACTCACATATAACTTTAAGTACTAAAATTTTTTTCCTTTCAATGGAAAATGGATTTAAATCTCTGAACTCTAAGAGATTACTTATCCTTAAATTAATCTTATATCTTTGCTAATATTCAAGCATATAAAAAATGTATAATAAAATTTTTAATATTAATTATATTTATAATGGGTGAAATGTAAATATTTTTAAACAAAAAAGTATATTCCTAAATATTTATTACCAAAACTATAAGATATATTTCATTTAAAATCTTAATAGTTATACTCGAATGTTACCTAATTATATAAATCTCTATATAGCTTAACTATTATATTTTAGACTTATAAATACACGTGTATACACGTACTTGTTCAATGAATTAGAATTTCAGAATAAATACAAAAAAGCTCACTATATATATTTTTATGGAAATGAAATAAAGTTTAAAATAAATATTATAATTTTTAAAAATTGATGGAAAGTCCACAGCAAGGTTAAGGATTATGTTTTAAGCAAAAATATGTTTTGGATATCACCTTGATATTTCAATCAATCAATTGTTAAAAGTGAGTCAATTTAGAAGTCTCTTTGTTCAACACTATAAAATAAAGTTCAATAATAATTATGAAATACAAATTGAGATTTAAAAAAAAAAAAAAATTTCAATTTTGCCAAACAAAAAGCTAGTCTCAAACTCAAAATTGACCCAACTCGTTTGAAATTTTTAGCCCACATGGCGTCCCGAATTAGCCCAAATCGATCGGTTGCTGTTGAACTCTGTCTCCTTCGATTATAACCCCTTTTCTCAATCGAAAGACTTGTAACACGCTCGTCGGAGCTAAAGTAAACGGCATCGTTTTTTAAAATCGCTTCGGACGACGAGATGGCGTATTAATAGTCTTCATATTTTCTCCTTCCCTGGAATGGCTAAGCTAAAACCTTGAGGTTTTTCATAGGGAGAAATTACTTCAGTAGTTGCAGATAGCAGAAAAGAGAAGAGAAGAATGGGAACTTCTGTACAGGTAACACCACTATGTGGTGTGTACAACGAGAATCCATTATCCTATTTAGTCTCCATTGACAGCTTCAATTTCTTAATCGATTGCGGCTGGAACGACCATTTCGATCCCTCTCTTCTTGAACCTCTCTCCAGGTAACTCCTCCTCTCTCTTTCAATTCAAATTCTCTAGAAAGATAGTGCGTAAAAATGACTCCGGTTATTGTACTGTAGGGTAGCTTCGACGATAGATGCAGTGTTATTGTCGCATTCCGATACACTTCATTTAGGAGCATTGCCTTATGCTATGAAACAGCTTGGCCTTTCGGCTCCGGTTTATTCCACGGAGCCAGTTTTTAGATTAGGTCTTTTAACTATGTACGATCAGTATCTCTCTCGTAAGGTGAACTTTTTGTTTTAGTCTTTAGATGAGCTTGTTTATAGATTACGACTGTTTCTGCTTCCTGTTGTATTGACTGTCGTTTTGTATTGATTTTTTGTAGGCAGTTTCGGAATTTGATTTGTTTACTCTTGATGATATAGATTCAGCTTTCCAGAATGTTACCAGACTTACTTACTCTCAGAATCATCATCTTTCTGGTTTGAATTTTTCCGGTTTATCTTTTTTGCTTAATCAAATTCATTCCTCTGTGTGTGTGTTTTTTTCCTTTTTTTTTATAAGTTCATTTTGCTTGTTAGGGAAAGGAGAGGGGATTGTGATTGCTCCTTATGTTGCTGGGCATCTCTTAGGAGGTACTGTTTGGAAGATAACGAAGGATGGTGAGGATGTTGTATATGCTGTTGATTTCAATCATCGTAGAGAAAGGTAAACATTTCTGGGCAAATTATGGAACTGCTGCTGATTTATGCTTTATTGAAGCTGTTTAATTGAGTTGTGTTTTTGATAGGCATTTGAATGGAACTATTCTGGAGTCTTTTGTCCGGCCGGCTGTTCTTATAACTGATGCCTACAATGCTTTGAGCAATCAGCCTCCTAGACAGCAAAGAGACAAAGAATTTCTAGGTGTTTTATCTGTGTGGAGTGGAAATTTGTTTTCTGTTGTATATTTGCTGTTTCTACACATCATTAGTTTTTTTTATGTGCTGAAATTGTGGGCATGCATTTCTAGGCATGGTTGTACTGATAAATATTTACATGGAGCTTTTATAAGAATATTCTCACACTATTTTTTTTTTCTTTCTCTAATTTATTAGAGAAAACTATTTTAAAGACTTTAGAAGGGGGTGGCAATGTATTACTACCTGTTGATACTGCTGGACGTGTGTTAGAGCTTCTCTTAATATTAGAACAGGTTAGTGAAGGGAGCAGTTCTGGACTGGACTTTTCTTCGGTAGCCATATTGCAAATATTTTTGGTCTAATTTTAATGCAAATTGCAGTTCTGGGCACAATGTCTCTTGAACTACCCCATATTCTTCCTCACATATGTTTCATCAAGTACTATAGACTACATCAAGAGTTTCTTAGAGTGGATGAGTGATTCAATAGCAAAGTCTTTTGAAACATCTCGTGACAATGCTTTTCTGCTGAAGTAAGAGCTCTTTGAGTATTTATTCTACCACCTTTTTGTATTCCATATATCATGTTTTGTCTTCAGAGTGCCTTGGAATTTATCCTCAGTTTTGCTATACATATGTGTGCTTAGTATGATTGCACCCGCTAAAACTTTATATTGAAATTGTTAGGAACGTGACACTTCTAATCAACAAGACTGAACTTGATAATGCTGCAAATGGTCCAAAGGTGATTTCCTACACTTCTCAAATATTAAATTATTTATCTTTCTTTTTCCCCCCTATTAGCGTTGATGTATAGACTCAACACATCTGGTTTAGGTTGTTCTGGCATCCATGGCCAGTTTGGAAGCAGGTTTTTCGCACGATATATTTGTTGAATGGGCAGCAGATGTCAAGAACCTAGTGCTTTTCACAGAAAGAGGCCAAGTATGTTTTTGGTTTCCTATTTGTATATGTTGAGCATTTAAGTTAGTTCTTTTGGGATTGAGATGTGGAAAATGATGAATCATTTAACTACTATTGTGCTAATTAAATTATTGCTATAATTGACCTTTTGGGTTTCCATTTATTCTGTTTACAGCTGAAAGTTTCAGATGTTGTCTCTGTCTTCTTTTTTTGTTACTTTCAAACTAATAATGGTGCTAACAACAATAAAATGATTGGTTGATTTGAATGATATTGTACCTTAACCTTATCTTATCGAAATGAAATATTTAGCCTCTCATCATATTTGTTGTTGGAAAAGGAGGAAGAAAGATGAAGAAAAGAAACAAAAGCATGATTTTGCTCATTTAGATTGCTGCTCCTAGGGCTCTGATATGAATATGTTAGTTGACTGTCTATTTTCTACATTAGACTATGTATGTGCTTACACCTTGTCTGTGTACATAGTTTGGGACATTAGCACGCATGCTTCAGGCTGATCCACCTCCGAAAGCTGTTAAAGTTACAATGTCGAGGAGGGTTCCTTTGGTTGGGGATGAGCTAATTGCTTATGAAGAAGAGCAAAAGCGTCTGAAAAAGGAAGAGGAACTGAAAGCTAGCATGATCAAAGAGGAAGAATCCAAAGCATCTCATGGGCCTGATAGCAATTTAAGTGATCCCATGGTTATAGATGCTGGCAATACTCATGTTTCACTAGATGGTATTATTCTTCTAGTACTGATACACCATCATTGCTTTTCTTTTCTTTTCTTTTTTTTTTTTTTTTTTTTTTTTTTTCTGTTTTCTTTTTTTTTTTTTCTTTTTTTTTTGGTTGGGTGCCAGTATGATTTATTTTTTTTTTTTTTTTTTTTTTTTTTTTTTTTTTTTTTTTTTGGTTGGGTGCCAGTATGATTATGTCTTTGAACAGTATTTTTTCCTTGGGTGCACTACTAAATGATTATACCTCGCAGCAGTAGGTTCACATGGGACAGGATACCGGGACATATTAATTGATGGATTTGTTCCTCCATCCACTAGTGTTGCACCCATGTTTCCATTCTACGAAAATACCACTGAATGGGATGATTTTGGTGAAGTCATAAATCCTGATGATTATGTAATTAAAGATGATGACATGGACCAGGCAGCTATGCAGGTAAGTTTTATTGTGAAACGTCTGCCTTAGAGGTTGCATGTGTCATATTGATTTCTATTTGAACATGTCAATTTCAGCTCTTTTTTGCTTCTCTAATTTCTAATTTTGGTTCATGCTTTGCCTAATTTTTAAGATGGATTGTACTATTTCATCCTGAAGTTCACTTACTTCGTACTTATCTGTGCTTTGACCATGTGAATGGTTGTTTATTATCTAATAGTTTATCTCTCATCTTAGGTGGGAGGAGATATTGATGGAAAACTTGATGAAGGAGCTGCTAGTTTGATATTGGACACAAAGCCTTCAAAAGTTGTCTCCAATGAATTGACTGTAAGTTCAACTGTAGTTATCTTTGAGAGGGTACAAAAGAATATCATGCTATTTGATATATCATTATTGTACTTCTAGTGACTCCACTTAGATTTTGCCTCTTTTGTTGTATTGTGCTAGAACTACAAATTGGATGGAATCTTAAATTATGGAAATAGGAATTGTATTTGTCTGTGTTTTAGTTGACTGAATCTGTAGTCCACAATCGTTACCAGGTGCAAGTGAAGTGTTCACTGATTTATATGGACTACGAGGGTCGTTCTGATGGACGCTCAATTAAATCGATTCTTGCCCATGTGGCTCCTCTGAATCTTGTAAGAATTCATTATGTTAATGAACTTATTGGATACTACCTGTCATTTCATACAACTTGCACTAATGATTAACTCTGCAGTTTGTACTTTTCTTGTTTGCAGGTTTTGGTACATGGATCAGCCGAGGCCACCGAACATCTGAAGCAGCACTGCTTAAAACATGTCTGCCCTCATGTTTATGCTCCCCAAATTGAAGAGACGATTGATGTCACCTCTGATTTGTGTGCTTATAAGGTATTCTTCCACAAAACTATGTTTCACTGTGAAGCCAAAACTTCAGAGATCAAATTCATTTTCTTCCTATTTGGTGAGATATAGGTGCAACTTTCTGAGAAGCTGATGAGCAATGTGCTCTTCAAAAAGGTATCATTTCAATCTTATAAAAAATAAAAACTTGCGCTGATGTTGTTAATTATCTCTGGATAATTATCCCATGTTTCTGACATTTGTAACTTCAGTTGGGAGATTATGAAATAGCTTGGGTTGATGCTGAAGTAGGGAAAACAGAGAATGAGATGTTGTCTTTACTACCCATCTCAACCTCACCTCCCCCACATAAATCTGTCCTTGTTGGTGATCTGAAAATGGCTGATTTCAAACAGTTCCTTGCTAGCAAGGGTGTCCAGGTACTTTTCTATTTGCCCTTTCCCTTTTCACCATAAAAAAAAAAAAAAAAAAAAAAAAAATCTATTTGCTTTCCCTTTTCAACCATAAAAAAAAAAAAAAAAAAAAAAAAAACCCAGATCAATAATTTAATCCACAAATTTTGTTGTTTCATTTCATTACAGGTCGAATTTGCTGGAGGAGCATATTGCCCGCTGTGGAGAGTAATCGCTAACCCTTCGCAAATTGGGAATGTAAGCCAGAGGTGCGCTCGAGAAGCAAGCTCTTCTCTTCTTTTTTTCTTTTTTTTTTTTTTTTTTTTTTTTTTTTTTTTTGAATTTGGGTTTTTTTTTTTTTTTTTTTTTTTTTTTTTTGAATTTGTTTTCTTGGGGCTTTCTTTCTGTTTGGTGTTTTTAATAATAGCTTTGGGATACCTCTTGCTTGCATCTTTCTTTTTCTTTACCTTTTTATCCATGGGCTTGGGATTCTTCTTACTTGCATGTTTCTTCTTCTTAGGGTGGTGGTTCTGGCACTCAGCAAATCGTCATTGAAGGACCCTTGTGCGAAGATTATTATAAGATTCGAGAGTATCTGTATTCTCAATTTTATTTGCTTTAATTGAGATATGTTCTCTGTAGACGGATTTCATCTATTCTCAATTTTATACATATATGTTTTTTTATGTTTTGAAAAAAAGGTATGGTAAATGCGGTTTAATTTTATCGGGACTCCCACCATAATACTCAATTCCATTTATAATTTAACCTAACAAGTCAATTAATTTGTTGGCTTAATAGTTTATATTAAAAGAAATTTATGCCTATAATAATTTACCTATTTTTTATACTTTGTAAAATTGCTTTTATATGATATTTAATATATACAATCCCAATAATCATTAATTTTGGGAGGTATATAGATAGAAAATGAAATACCAGTTTGAGTAATCTATTGCAACGAGTTTAATTTTTTATCAATACATAATAATTATTATCTGCACAGTAGTAAAGCCATTGAAAAGTCTAACTAAAATATGAAATTTACTAAAATACTATTGTCATGAAAATTTGAGTAAAAATTTATTTTTTTAGATTCATTAGGAGTTCTGATATGCCGAAATAACACTACGCACTATACAATACGAGATAACTTTTCTCTATACTAACTAAATCGGTGAAAAAACACCCCCGTACCTCACTGAAGTGAGTAGACCAATCAGATTTGATATATAAGTGTAGGTAACATGGAAAATTAAATTTTCAATGCTTCCCAAATCCTTGGCCAAAATTACAAATGAAGTTGATGAAGATAAAAGATTAAGCAGTTCACTGCTTGCTCCTTTCTTCAAGGACTGCTTTGAATATTTTGTTTCTAGTTAGACAAATCTTTTAATAATTTTTTGGTTTTTGATGTGCAGTTTAAATCAGTTTTTATACAAAATTTTATGTAATTGTTTATGGTTTTATTACTCGCGGTGGCGGATTTAGGATTATTTTTTTCCGGAGTTAATATATAATTTTCTGAAAGAAGAGGGGTCAAGACATAAATAAATTGAATTTTGTGGATTAATTTAGACAAATATGTATGTATTAGAAAATTCAAAAAAAAAAAAAAGAAAGAGGGTCGACCCCTCTTTTTACTGAATGGATCCGCCACTGATTACCCAAACCTATAAAAGGGATCTTCTGATCCCAAAACTCGTTTCTTGTTTCGAAGGCAGCCGAAGAAAAGATGATACAAAAGAAAGTACATTCACGCGACGGAATGGGAGTAAAAACCAAAAAACAAGGTCACTACATGCTCTCTTCTTAAGGACTCTTTTGAATATCTTGTTTCTATTTGTTATAGTTAATCAAATTCTTGGTTTTGTGACATGCATTTTCAATATCATATGGTTTGGCAGTTAAGGGTTACCTTATGAAACGATCCGGATTCGGAGCTAAAGCATTAGCCTATATTACAAATGGATTTCATGAAGATAATAAAATTGGAGATTTTCAATTTGGAGAAATTTACTGAAAAACTTGTTGCGAAGAAGTTACTGTGAAAATATGAAAAGATGAAAGCAAATATGAAATGCGTCCTGACGAAAATCGAAATCGATTTTCTGTGAGTTCTTATGATTAGCTTAAACATTTACCACATGTTCTGTAATTTGAGAAGTGAATTCATTTTTAAATTGCATAGAATTTGATTTACATACATTCAAATTGAAGAAATTGGAGTCAAATAAACATTTTGATTCATTTTAAACAAAGATGAAAACTTTTAACTTTCAAATTGTATTTCTTAGCCAACTTATATATAATGTTATTGTATGGTATATTTTAATGCTACGTCCTAATTTTATAGGATGAAACTCGTTTGCTCGAGCATTTCATAGAAACTGAGTCTCATCCAAGCTTGGCAAAGTTGCGCGGAGTCTCCACAGATTCCAAAATTCTGGCCATTGTATATCACCTGAAGACAATCAATTCAGTGCATAATCTCCTCGAAAAAGGCCACATTTTTTATTCAGTTACTGATTACTGTTTATCAGAATTTCTTTCTTTTCTTTTTTTTTTTTTTTTTTTTTTTTTTATGTTTCATCCATTTTTTTTTTTTTTTTTTTTTTTTTTTTTTTTGATTAAATAAAGCTTATTTGCATTTACAGATAGTTTTACTTGGGAACAGAGGATCAAGGTTGCTCTTGGATTTGCTTCCTTACTGGAATTCATGCATGCTGAGAATCAATATATCAATAAATATATTTATTTTGTAAAATATATAATTCTTTTCCATTATTTTATTCTCTCCTTCTAAAATCAATATATCAATAAATATATATATATAAAGCAGACAGAATTTTTCTTGTGTTGCCACCTAGAATTATAAATTAATGACATGTGTATGACTTAATTGTTTATTTTTATATTTATTTGAAAATAAATTAATTTATAATTGAATTAAACCGTCTTAAATATAATTATAATCTGACATTAACCGTCCTTAAATATAATCTTGATTATATACGTTCAGCAGAATTTAATAGTCGTGTTAATTAATAATTTATATAACTTTTTAATGAATATAAAGTAAATTGACTAATTTATATGCTAAATTCTTAATGATATGGACATTTTTAATTATTTTATATTAAAATCTTTGTTATTAAATCTAAATATTTATAAATTTTAATGATATGGACATTTATTATTTTATATTAAAATTTTTTTATTAAATTAAATTACGTTAAATATAATTAATTATAGTATTAATAACATGATCAGTTGAAGATTTATACAACTTTTAATTATTTATAATAAATTATTTATTCATGAATTGTAATGAAATAGCGAGTTAATTATTTTTTACATTAATTTTAAAATAAAATTAAATTAATGACTTTTACCGCCTTTCATTTTACTTTTTTTATTTATTTCTATAAATTTTAACATTTTTAATCCACGTGTCTATCTACTAATTTTTACTTTAATAATCAAAAGTCACGCTATATTTCTTTTTTTTTTTTTACTATTGATATATATTTATAATATATTTTTGTAGCATAATAAAAGAAATTTTATTTAAAAATTTAAAAATTATATATATATGTATATACTCTGAATTTTATTTTATTTTACAATTTTGTTTTTAACTGGGCATAGAACGGTGACATTGGTAGTATTGTTGAAAAAGCTGAGAAGCTTATTTGCTAACAGACGAGAAGAACTTTCCAAGCTGGTACACGAAACGAAGGTTAGCACTTTTCAGCTGCCTTGATCAATTGCTTCATTGGGCCGGATAATTGGCAAATATACTACTAAATGATTGGGCCAATTAGGTCCAAAACGGCCCAAAAATTTATCCTTTAGAGTCCAATCAAAGACAACAAAAACCCTGTGAAAAACTCAGGGCCGGATGTAGGGTTTAAGCCTCCATCCCGTTTCTCAGTTCTTACCGTCTACCTCCGCCATGGCCCGATTCTCAAGAGGATCCGCCACATCACGCCTCCTCTTCTCCCTCTACTCTTCCACCGCCAAAACTACACCTACGTCATCGCATTCCCCGACCACCACCCTCCTCCTGGGGAATTTCCAACTTCGCCAATTCTCCAATCTCGCTCGCGCCAAAGATGATAAAGAGCCATGGTGGAAGGATTCCATGGAACGACTCCGTAATATTGGAATCTCTGCTCATATCGACTCCGGCAAGACCACTCTTACCGAACGTATCCTCTACTACACCGGCCGTATCCATGAGATCCATGAGGTTCGCGGCCGTGACGGCGTTGGAGCTAAGATGGATTCGATGGACTTGGAAAGAGAAAAGGGAATCACCATCCAATCTGCTGCCACGTATTGCACTTGGAATGGCTATCAGGTAAATATAATTATTTGATCAATAAGTCTAAATTTGATGAATTATTAAATGCAACGAAATGATTTGGTTTAAAATGGATTTATTAGGTAAATATAATTGATACACCAGGACATGTTGACTTTACCATAGAGGTGGAGAGGGCATTGCGTGTGTTGGATGGTGCAATTCTTGTGCTTTGCAGTGTTGGTGGGGTGCAGAGTCAGTCTATAACTGTAGATAGGCAAATGAGAAGATACGAGGTCCCTAGGCTTGCCTTTATTAATAAACTTGATAGAATGGGAGCTGATCCGTGGAAGGTTCTTAGTCAGGTATGTTCTTGTTTCTTAGTTGCTTAATTTGAATCTTTACTACTTGATTTTAACTTGAGGGTCAAAATTAATGTTGGGCTTATATATATTTTTTGTCTCTGGAAAATTTAAATTTCAATCTGTGTTTATTTTAAATTCACAGCAATCCAGATGAACCTTGATATTTTTTGCTATTTTAAGTTCCTTTTATGCTCACATTCTTCAACTTCACTGTGCAAAACCTCCTAATGCCATATTGCATAGTGTGAACTCACTTGTTGCTTGCCTAACATTGAGTTAACTATAATGGTTTATTCTATACCTTAGGCACGGTCTAAACTGAGGCACCATGCTGCGGCTGTGCAAGTTCCAATTGGGATGGAGGAAGATTTTCAAGGCCTTGTTGATCTTGTTAAGTTGAAAGCCTACTATTTTCATGGCTCCAATGGGTGCGGATTGCAATCTTGGGTTTTGTTCAGTGTCTTTTGAGCAGAATTCTTTTTTCTTATTGTTCTATTATCGGTTGCAGGGAAAAAATTGTTACTGAAGAAGTGCCAGCTGATATGGAGGCCTTAGTTGCAGAAAAGCGACGGGAACTGATAGAAGTGGTTTCTGAAGTTGATGATAAACTTGCTGATGCTTTTCTGGCAGATGAGCCTATTTTATCTTCTGATCTTGAGGTATGTCACGAGGCGAGGGAAAAATGTGGGTTTCTAGCATGGAGGGGGAGGGGGTGTGAAATTTTCAGAAATAATGATATTTTTTTTTATCTCTTAACTTATGAGCAGAATGAAACATTATATGAGCATGTTTGACTACCTTTTTTATTGTTTTTATCTCAAATGGTACCGCATGTTTAGTATTTGTGCTCTTTGTTATTCTTTAATTTTATATCTTGCTCTCTCTTCACTAGAAATTTTAATCTGCAATTTTATATAATTTATGTGGTCTTGAAATGTAGAATTTGTTTTTCTTCTTGAGTAGGAGGCAATTCGCAGAGCTACTGTTGCACGGAAATTTATACCAGTATTCATGGGCAGTGCTTTTAAGAACAAGGTTTGTTTTCTCTCATTTTTGAATAAATTATGTATATTTGGTAGCTATCATTAATCTTGTTATCTTTCTGTTTATTCACTATATTTTTCATATTCTGTTGTCTTAATTTAGGGAGTGCAACCACTTCTGGATGGTGTGCTTAATTATTTGCCTTGTCCTACTGAAGTTAGCAACTATGCTCTTGACCAATCTAAGGATGAAGCAAAGGTACTCGATTGAACATAGTTATCAAACTTTTAAATTAATTGGTCGCTCAAAAACCTGATAAAAGAGTTGTAGGTCATGTTGGCTGGAAATCCAGATGGACGACTTGTAGCATTGGCTTTTAAATTAGAGGAAGGGCGTTTTGGTCAGTTAACATATCTAAGGTATGACTTAAAAGTTTGTTCATTTGTTATGTTTTTCCATTTTTGGCTGGGATTTATTCTTTTATACTAAAATATTTGTCTGTTCACTTATACAATTTTTTTTTTCTTCAAATGAAGAGTCTATGAGGGTGTCATACGCAAGGGTGATGTTATAATGAACATAAATACTGGCAAGAAGATTAAGGTGAGTTCAGGCATGTGTTATGTTTCAGTTAGATTTTTTTTTTTTTTTTTTAATTCTTGTAATCTGTGTTTGTTTCATGCGATTATATTGCACTGCTAAAGCAAATTGTATAAGGCTTTTAATCACTTACTGATATAATCGTGTAATTGAGGACATTATGGTTTCCTAATTGTGGAGTGGTGTTCTAAATAAGATATTAGCATGCGGTTCTATTCCATGCTGTCATATTTTGAAAGCATTTTAAACTTTTTCACTCAAATCATCTAAATCATTTGATTAACATCTCCTTCTATTTGTTTGGCTAATAGTCTAATATCAATTTGGTATTAGGTTCCTCGCTTGGTTCGGATGCATTCTAATGAGATGGAGGTAAGTTTGGCAGTTCAATTAACATTTCTTTTATTGTTAATAAAATGTAAATATCCACCTTGAAAGAAGCATCTTTTGATTTTTTTTCACTATGGCTGACTTATTTTATATTTGTTTATATTTTCTTCGCTGTTGCTGGGGAATTTTATTCTACAGGACATTCAAGAGGCACATGCTGGGCAAATAGTTGCTGTATTTGGAGTGGATTGTGCTTCAGGTCTAATTCCTTTTGCACACACATGCATAGGACAATAATTTTATGTTATATAGGTGTCTAAGGTGAACAAGCATAAAGCAAAAAGTCACATGTAAAAGTTTCTCATGATAATGGAAAATGTCATATATGTGCTACCCATTGATAATAACACTGTAAAATGGTATGGCACAAGTGTGGAGGTAATAAAATTATTTAGCATGAAAATTTACCATTATTTTTTCTTCCTGCATCACACATGTTAGTATTTTGTATTTCCTAATTTGATATCTTTTATGCTAACACCATCTAATTGGGTTCACAGGAGATACTTTTACGGATGGATCAATTAAATACACTATGACATCCATGAATGTTCCTGAGCCAGTTATGTCTTTGGCTGTTCAACCAGTTTCAAAAGACTCTGGGGGACAAGTAAGTACTTCCATGAAGATGTACTTTTTCATGTTTACTTGTGCCAGTCTCTTAAGCTATTTATATATTTACATATCTCTTTTCCAGTTCTCGAAAGCCTTGAATCGTTTTCAAAAAGAGGATCCCACTTTCCGCGTTGGTTTGGATCCTGAGAGCGGGCAGGTTTGTCTGGTGAAATTGATGTCTTTGTTGTCTCTTAATCATCAGTAACTTCGTTATGTGAGATTGTAATGCCTTCTTGTGCAGACAATTATTTCAGGAATGGGGGAGCTGCATCTTGACATATATGTGGAGCGCATTAGGCGAGAGTACAAGGTTGATGCAACTGTTGGGAAACCTCGTGTGAACTTCAGAGAAACTGTTACTCAGCGTGCACAATTTGACTATTTACATAAGAAGCAATCTGGAGGACAAGGTCAATATGGACGAGTAATTGGGTAAGCGAAGATGATGTTCTTGTTTGTTTATCATAATCAAGCTAATCTAAAAGAACCTTATGGGAATCAAAGTAGTCTCTAGCTTTTCATCTCTTAATGCAGTCTTTTTTTTTTTCCATGTGTTTTTGTTATTATTTTTTGTGTAATTTTTCCGAGATTTTTTTTTTTTTTTGTTTTTTTGGGGGGGGGGGGGGCGGGGGGAGGGGCGCGCGGCGGCTTTCTATAGGAATTCCCATTATTGAAATTCTCAAATCAAATTTCTTTATTTGAACATTTCGGTTTCTTGCTCGTTAGCTGTTTACTAGTTATGTTTATTAGGCGGGGGGAGGGGCGCGCGGCGGCTTTATAGGAATCCCATTATGAAATTCTCAAATCAAATTTCTTTATTTGACATTTGGTTCTTGCTCGTTAGCTGTTACTAGTTATGTTTTATACTATTATGGTATTTGACATGATCCTTTTATCTTGGAAAATGATGCTCTGCTTAATTGGTAACTTTTACGTTATTGAATAGTCCATTTGCACACACACACAGAGCTGCCTTAGTACCGCCACATTTTCCTGGTTAAATCAGCTACCTGTACAAGTCTCATGTTTACTTTGAGAATTTTTATCAATTTCAACTAAAGACTTTACAAGGTTTAGTTGTTGCAGCATGAAGTAACGTTATATAAATTTTTTTCTACTATGAACAATATTTTAAATTTTCACTCAATTAATTCGTTTCATTGGACTCGCTAACTGACAGGTTTATTGAGCCACTTCCGGAAGGTTCAACAACCAAATTTGAGTTTGACAACATGATGGTTGGACAAGCTATACCGTCAGGTTTTATTCCTGCAATTGAGAAGGGCTTCAAAGAAGCTGCCAACTCGTGAGTACTCCGGTGTTCTACTGTGATAATTAAGAAATGCATACTTTAGCATGCATTTCCTGTCTCACTTATATTTGTCTTGTTTTCAATTTTTTTCTTTTGTTATATTATCTGTCGCAAGAAACACGTGCACTTGAAGAAAAATGATAAACAGACTCTAATTCAAAAAGCATCTCACTGTACCTTTGAAAGAATAAAATTATTGAACCACTGAACTCAGTCAGATAGTTGTACAATCTCAAGATTATTGAAATTATTTTGCAGCGGACAATGTACATTATTGTTGATTTGTTCAGCGTACCAATTGAATGATATATGTCATATAACAACAATTTGATCTAGTCTTTGTATTTCAAATTCAACATGATGCCTATAAAATGGATTAGGTGTACTGCTTGAATCCTTTGATCCTTTTTCTCGTTGTATTTGTGATTATAGATCTTATAACTTTGGTATTTTTGCTCTACAGCGGTTCTTTAATTGGGCATCCAGTAGAAAATCTGCGTATTGTTTTAACAGATGGTGCTTCCCATGCTGTGGATTCTAGTGAACTTGCATTTAAGTTAGCAGCAATTTATGCTTTTAGACAGGTCCTCCCTGTAACTATGTCTTGGGATGAATTCTTTTTTGCTATTGATTATACTCATTTTTTGGAGGTTTATAGGCCTGATTTTCCTTTCTTTCAATTTCCATAAATCTTTCAATTTCCATAAATCAGTGCTACTCAGCTGCAAAGCCTGTGATATTGGAACCTATAATGCTGGTGGAATTGAAAGTACCAACAGAATTTCAGGGTACTGTAGCCGGTGATATTAACAAGTGAGTGCCTTTATTTCCCTTGTCTTTGTAAGATTTTATTCATGGAGGCTTCCTATTTTTCTTAGTCTGCTCCTTTTGGTATTGAATTCATTACGTCACTGTATCAACTATAGGAGAAAAGGCTTGATTGTTGGAAACGACCAGGATGGAGATGACTCTGTAATAACTGCCCATGTAAGCATAACTTATCCCTTCATCAATTAATACATGTGGAAATTTACAGTCTTTTCCCAAATGACTCAAGATGATGATTAAGGAAAATTTCACTATTGACAACAAAGTACTGGATTATTTTTGGATTATCGAACCTTGGGGTATCAAACTGTTACCTGAACCTAACGCTAATGGTTATGACGTATTCTGTTGTTTCAGGTTCCTTTGAACAATATGTTCGGGTACTCAACAGCTCTCCGTTCAATGACACAGGTAGGCATGAGTTGATAATTCCTAGGATGTGTACGCAAAATGTTTTATCGGGAGGTTACTGATCCATATATTTATGCAGGGTAAGGGCGAATTCACAATGGAATACAAAGAACATTCAGCTGTTTCACAGGATGTGCAGATGCAATTGGTAAACACCTATAAGGCCACCAAGGCTGCTGAATAGATGGAGATTTTGATACTAGTCATAGTTTCAGAAAAAGATGCTATTATTTTTAGGTGATCATCAATTTTGTAGAACAATAAATTTGAATTGCCTTGTGGCTGATGTGTAAATTAATCAATTTTACAACCCAACAAGCTACGATGTCATATAGTTAAAATTGTTCTGTAATCATCTATGGAGAACAATAAATATTAATTGAATTGGAGAAATATAAATGTATCTTTGCATTGAGATTGTTTTCTTACATTCTTTCATCTCTCATTTGATTATAATAGTAATTAAAAAAAGAAAAAAAAATGTTTTCTAATGTCAACAACATTTCTTGATCTTTTGCCTTGGCAGAGTTATTTCTTGATCTTTGTATGTGCTCTAACATTAATTTCCACAAATATGTTGAAACTTGTGTTGTCCAAGTTAACAATTTTTCCAAATCATTAAATGTAATTAAATAGTTAAACATAACATGATTAAGCAATGCAAAATTTTGTTTTTCATGAAATTAGTTTCCTCGTAAAGTTTTCATTCAATTTCATTATTAAACGAAAAGTTTAACAGGGCTACAGATAAAACGAACCGTTTACCAAACTTACAAGTCTCGCAGTGAAAAATTTAAGCCCAATAGTAATTAATTGTAGTAATATTTCAGTCCGCCCGGTTCTTTTCATCAAGTCATAAATTAGCTGAAAAGACGACAGCCAAACCAGACGGCCACAGTTCGTTAAACGACGTTCGTTTTCGATGGGCAGAAAATTTTGGATTTCCCAAAATCCAGCAGACGATAAAAGGCAACATTTTGGATAATTTGTTTTGAATAAATGGTACAAAAAATAATGAAAAAAATTGAAGAAACGAAAATAATGGAATGGGAAAACGGTGAATTGAAAAATATTCATCAAATAAAACAATAAAAATATGAAATAATAATAATTGTTATTCGAATATCAGAAACGAAAATCTTATTCTCATGCACAGCGTAAAACTGTGTCAGAAGGTGTCCTAAGATTTTTGAGTTTCATCATTATCATCTTTAATGGAGTAAATACTTCAATTTTGAAAAAAAAAAAGAAAGAAAGTGATAACGAATCAGAAAGAACGCAGCGAAATGGATTTATTGATCATATGAAATAGATCATCACCCGTTCATTACTTCCATCATTTTCAATTTACCAAAAATAAAAAAATAATAAAGAAAGAAGAGAAATTTTATTAAAGTTAGTAAAGGATAGGGAGACATAGCATTGAGAAAATGTTGAGAAGAATGGCAGAAAGATATAAACAAGATGCATTTATAGGGAGTACAAAGTAGAATTGAAGCCCTAAATAGCCCAATAGCCATTTAATTTGGGCTATGACCCAATATTTGGCTTGAAAGAGGCCTTCAATCAAAAGAGATATGGGTCAGACTAAAATTGGCCCGGTTGAACCCGAGCGAAATATACATTCCAGCGATATAAATTTTTTATCGGGAAAAATACTTATTTAGATCCGATTTTTAAAAATTATTTCTACATTTGTCTTTTTCAAGTGTACGGATGTCCTAACCCTAAGGAGGCCCTAACACCAACTTAAATGTAAAGACCAGCTCTCCAACCACCAATCTTATCACATCGAAGTGCACGACACCCAACGCTTCTCGGATCAGATTTAGACCTATCGTCTAAATAGATTTAAAAAATAAAAATTGAAGAGCTGAAATCCAAGTTTTCATTACCTTCTTAGTGCAATCAAGTAGGAGAATTCCAAAAGTAAGGTTCAGTCTTCTTTACCTTTAAAAAAAGAAAAGACACAGTCTTAAGCTTTTATTCATATATAGCAAAGTCGAAGAGATTTTATTAATTAGGACTGCCAGAGCACTATTAATTTCAAGCCCAAATAACTGACCAAACCATGCTTTTCGGTTTGATTATGATTTGGTTCGGTTTAATTTCGGTATTTAGATTATTTAATTTTTTTCAATTTCGTTAATTTCTAACTGAGAAAAAAGAATTAAAATAATTAAACAAACTAATTTTTTATTTATTTAAAGAAAAGAAAGAAACTTGTGAGTTGCACCGACAGCTGGTTAGCAGCCAGTTCTTGATTGCTCATTAATTGATAGGTTTGAAAAGTCGACCTATGGATGTCTAAAATTTTGAATGTCGGGGCCACTTTTATTTAATTCACTCAGTATTATTTATTATTTTAATAGTAAATATAATAATATTGACAAAAAAAGTTAATTTGAAAAAAAATATTAGCAATATAAGTTACGTGATTTACTAAAAAAAAAAAAAGATGGTAAATATTTATGAAAGGCGAGTCTATTTGCAGTGATTTCACCGACCCTAACCATAAATCGACTCAAAGCCATCAATAAAACCAAAAGCAGAAGACAAGGAAATAAATAATCACATGCAATTCTCACCAGAAAAGAACTTTATACATTTATGCCAGTCTGCCAGTAGGGTTCTTGCATGCTATAAAAAAAAAAAAAATTAGCATTTGAAGTTATTAAACCAAAGTAGAGTGGAATAAGTGAAGCCCAAGAAAATAAATCTATGGAGTTTAATCAACAACAACAAGAAGAAGAAGAAGAGGAAGAAAGATTTGCAGAACCTGTGAGTCCAACAGGGCAATATTTCAACAGCTCAGTTCTTTCCATTTGTGTTCTTGCTGTTTTGGAATCAC
This sequence comes from Jatropha curcas, assembly GCF_014843425.1. Next base: position 2,613,082 of record NW_023590567.1, read on the forward strand.
AAGTTCCAATAGATGACTCGCCCACCATGACTTTGCTTCAAGATGTCTTTCTCCCTATCAATCCTCGCTTTTCCTCTATTATGGTATATATCTCTCTCTGTAATTAAGCTTGCATCCATGTTTAGAATTTACGAGCATATAATAAATTTTTATCATAAAACAATATTCTTTCTTCTACACTGTATATTGAGTTTTATGAATCTAGTAGTTTCATAATTTTATTTTTGTTAATTGGGATCCAATTAACATTTTTTTTTTTTCATATAAAAATGGACATGAAATACGTTTTATTTGTAAATAAATTTTGTTAAAAATATAATTTAACTAAAAAAAAAATCTGCATGCATGTTCAGATTTAAATGCAGAATTCATTTTGTACATATATTTTTTTTTTTTTTCATATTAAAAAAATGGACATGAAATACGTCTTTATTTGTAAATAAATTTTTGTTAAATATAATTTTAACTTAAAAAAAAAATCTGCCATGCATGTTCAGATTTTAAATGCAGAAATTCATTTTGTACATTAATATACATACCTATATATTATATATATATATATTATATATATATATATTATATATATATATATATTATAATTTGGGTTATGTTCATTTTGTATATTTTCATTAATTTTTTGATAGAATTTAATTCTATCAAAAGAACAAAATATATTTGGGTTATGTCATTTGTATATTCTATTAATTTTTGATAGAATTTAATTCTATCAAAAGACAAACTGTCTTTGAAAACTCATTTTCAAATTTTTGATTGGCTTATTTTGACAATGTACTTCATCAGAATACGATCTGCAGCCATTTATGAAACGTGTGAATGCTACACCTAACTTATTCAATTTAGGTCATTAAAAGAAAGCTAAAATGTCAGATGTATAGTATTGTACTTAAATTTTTCTATAGCTCACATGTTTTAATTAATTGTACTACCTACTGAAACTTTTGTTATCCTTTAAAATAAGTTAAAATTATTGTCATGTCTTTAAACCGTATTATGTTTTTCTTATTTCTGTCATTAAATATCTTATTTTTCCGATAGCTCACATGTTTTAATGAATTAATAAACGTTAATGAACATTTTGAAATTTTTTAAAAAATTTTAAAGTATGGGAATTTCACTAACTACTGAGCATTTTATAACAGGTTAATGACAAAAATAATGGTGGAAGAAAATGGAAGAGGGTTGAAGTTAAACTAAAAAACCATGTTAATATCCCTAATTTTCCTTCAGGATTATCACCAAAAGCTTATGATAAATATTTCAATGACTATATATCAACAATAGCTTTAGAACCTCTTCCTCAAAGCCAACCTTTGTGGGAAATTCATATAATAAAATACCCAACAAGCAAAGCAGCTGGGAATGTCATCTTCAAGCTTCATCATGCACTTGGAGATGGTTTTTCTCTTATGGGAGCTCTTCTTTCTTGTCTACAAAGATTAGATAACCCTAATCTGCCATTGACATTTCCTTCACTTCAAATACCTTCAAAACCTGAAATTATTATCAGCAAGAACAAGAAGAAGAGCATTATACCTAAATCTTTTAATTCAATTTTTAATACTATGTCTGATTTTGGATGGAGCCTTCTTAAGAGCAGTTTGGTTGAAGATGTGAAGTCCCCTATCAGATCAGGGGATGATGGTGTGCAGTTTAAGCCTATTTCTTTATCAACTGTCACATTTTCTCTTGATCGCATCAAACAAATTAAGGCTAGGCTTGGAGTGGTAAGTTAGTTCTTAATTATTTTATTCCATTTATTAATGTTTTTACTAAATAGTGTATTAAGAATCTATATATATAATTTGAAGCATGAGTACAAAAAAACTCTGAACGCAACGGTAATTAGAGTTTTCTCTAGAAATTTTAAAACGAGTTGATTTGTCCGGACCAATGAAAATAGAAATTTTTTAAAATGAAGATCTCTGATCATACAAGTATAATCTTTCTTTCGGATTAATATTAAAATTTAATTCTGCTTTGTTGTTGCTTTTGGACAGACGATAAACGATGTAATTACTGGTATAATCTTCTACGGAATTCGATTATACATGGTAGAAGTTAATGATAGATTCAGCAATGCACATTCAACAGCATTGGTATTGCTGAATACGAGGGCAATTGGTGGGTACAAATCGGTGAAGGAAATGGTGAAACCTAATGCTGAGTCTGCATGGGGGAATCGGTTCGGGTTCTTGCATGTTTCAATGCCTGAATTAACCAAGTCTGCAATTTCCAACCCACTTCAGTTCGTTGAGAATGCAAACCAAATCATCAAAAGGAAAAGAAGCTCTCTTGCTGTTGATCTCACTGGCAGGCTCCTCGATGCTCTACGGAAACTTAGAGGCCCTGAGGTATGTGCATCATCTTAGTTGCATAAAAGTATTTTCTAGTCAAATTATCGGATTAAAGGGAGTGAATTGTATTCAGAGGCGGGTTCGAAACCTAGAGTTGTTAGTTCTAATTAGGACCATTATTAGTGTTTAGTAATAAGCGATTAGATCAACGGAAGTGAATTGTATTCTCAGGCGAACCTTACCTATAAGGTTAGGGTGCGAAACCTGGAGTTGTTAGTTCTAATTAAGATCATTACTAGTATTTACTAATAAGCGATTAGATCAACGGAAGTGAATTGTATTCTCAGGCGAACCTTACCTATAAGGTTAGGGTGCGAAACCTGGAGTTGTTAGTTCTAATTAAGATCATTACTAGTATTTACTAATAAGCGATTAGATCAACGGAAGTGAATTTACTAATAAGTGATTATATCAATAGAATTGAATTGTATTCTTAGTCGAACTTTACCTGTAAGGTTAAAGATTTGAAACTTGGAATTGCCAGTTCTAATTAGGATTCTTATAATGTTTAAGAATATTAACAGCTATGGGTATAAATGAGTGGAGCTGTTTGAGCTCGGCTAAAGAAAAATTCAAAAAAATTTGGCTCAAATTGAATTAGAGCTCGAGTTCAAGCCTAATAATGTTCAGTTTGAAAGCTTGTTGACCTTTATCGAGCTTTCATATATACATACATATATATATAATATTTATTTTAAATCTATTCGAGCAACAAATCTCAAGCTAGAATTTTCAGACTCATTGAATTTTCAGCTAAGCTCGAGCCGAACTAAATTCTATCGAGCCTGACAAGTTTGAGCTTGAATTGGCTTGTTTACGCTCCTGATAATAGTTCGGTGCGTGCTGTGAAATTGATTTGGATAACAAATTGTTGTTTGGGATTGCAGACAACAGCCAAGTACATACATAGCACATTGAAGAACTCAAGCATGACAATCTCAAATGTAATTGGCCCTGTCGAATCCATGGCTTTAGCTAACCATCCTGTTAAAGGTCTATATTTTATGGTGGTCGGTGTACCTCAGGTAATTACTCTATTAAATTTTAATAATATTATTGTTGTGAAAAGATTAATTATATAGACAGAAACTGCTCGAACTGATTCATAACTTGCTTTTGAATGGGTTGCAGAGTCTTACTATAACGATGGTGAGCTATACAGGACAGCTTAGAGTCGCGGTTGGAGCAGAAAAAGGCTTCATAGATACTCAAAAGTTCAATTCGTGCATAGAGAATGCCTTTGAAATGATATTTAAGTCCGCTTGTGAAATACCTTTTGAAGGAAAAATTAATTAACTAATTTAAGAACTTAATTATATTTTGTTTATTCATTATTATGATTTGTTTTACTCCTATATAAATTTTGTTACTCCTATATTTATGTAACTGATATCCACAATGTATAAATAAATATTTTATATCTGTAAAAATAACTCATTTATCGCTGCCTTCAGTATAGTCGGTATATATTTTTCAAAATGGGCTATCGTCAGCCCAATAAAGAGCCCATGAAAGGGACAAGATATCAGCCCAGCGAAATGTCTCACCATCTTCCTGCAAAATCAAATCCATAAATTCATAACCTAGTTGAAATCAAATTCACTTGACTATGATAAATTCATTTATTTTATATATTTTGCAGTTACAAGAAGTCTATTGAGGTTATAGTAAAACCCTAAAGCAGAATCAATTCGGCTCAATTCTTGAATTTATCCTTACCTAAATTAAAACAAAAGATTGACTTTTATCTATCAAGAAAGCTCAAGAAATTGGTGGTTAGGCTGGAGAATATAACGATTATTAATTTCTCAACTGCACTGATGCTGGTCGCTAGCAGCTCAACATCCATGAATCAATAAATTCTAATCTCTACTTCTAGAAAATCCAAAAAATTAAGTTAAATGGGAAACAAGATAGCAGATCTTTCCTTGTTTTTCATTCTTTTGTTGAAAGACGATCTCCACTTATTAAATATCCTTTTTGTCGATAAGAATGCATTAATTACTTATATAAATATGTAGTACTAACAATTAACAAACCTAATTACAATAAATTAATAATTGTAAATGAAAATTAGTTCATTATTTTAGTTTCATTTCATCTTTGTATTTTTCTTTTAATGATATATCAGTAAATAAAGTATTGGTTGGAATGGTAAGCGTTAACCGCCTTTGTTGAAAACAAATTTTAAAAAAAAAAATAGTTTAGCTCAATCCCACATCGGGGAGAAGAGTTAATGGAGGGTGGTGAATTGTCTATAAAAGAAAGCTAATGTTTAGCTTTCTAAACACACCAAAACACACCAAAAACATTTAAATGTGTTTTATATTAGAGATTTAGAGCAAGTCTCCTGATGAATGTGTTTTATATTAGGGATTTAGAGCAAGTCTTCTGATGAATATTTTTCTTGATTGTTGTTTGGCAACGGCCGTGGTTTTTCTCCACTTGGGGAGTTTTCCACGTTAAACTATTGTGTTATTTATTCTCTTTAATTTCTCAGTCATTATTTGGCAACGGCCGTGGTTTTTTCTCCACTTTGGGAGTTTCACACGTTTAAACTATGTGTTATTTATTCTCTTTAATTTCTCAGTACATTATTTTATTTTCTCATTTGTTTCTGCTTTTGAAGCCGATTCCGAAGGGCGGGAAAATATATTTATTCTCTTTAATTTCTCAGTCATTATTTTATTTTCTCATTTGTTTCTGCTTGAAGCCGATCCGAAGGGCGGGAAAATAGCGATTTTTCCAACAGTAAGCAATATCAAACTTCTATAGAAGTGATAACGTTAAATTCGATATCCAAAAATGCATGTACTAAGAAGAATAAAAATCTTCTGAAAATAGATTATAACCTAAACAAATTAATGTTAGTATAAGCAATTACCTCAATACATGAGAAACCATTAAATACAGTAGACTTTTCAGTACATGTCTGATTCCATTCCTTTCATTTGGCGGTGTTAATCCTAAATAAGTCGTCACCGTTTGTTATGAGCAGGTATACGTGGTTTAACTAACACCCAGCAGCTAACTAGTTCAAATCTTTTATTTCTTAAAATTTCTTTTTCTTGACTTTTAAGAGAATGAATATTTCAACTAATTTTAATTAGTTAGTTATTAGCCATTGATTGCATGAGATTGACCTTTAAAAATACAAGGGCAGCTTCGCCAGCTTATCCCCATTTGTCGTCGGAGTTTCTGGATGCTCTCTTCAATAATTTCTTTTGATGATATATTTTATATATATATAAAGCCAAATATATAAATTGAGACTTAAATATAAATAGGAAAATACATATCTAAATGAAAATAGACATTTTGAAAATTTTATTTTATCATTTTTATTCTCGGTATATAGTAAGAAGTACAATAGTTTTAAAAAAAAATTTTATTTTCATAGGCATGAGTCATGGTCAAAGCATTCTATAAATATATTCTCATGCACGACTTCTTGATTTCATATGTAGAACAAAATAGGTTAATTAACTGTAGTTGAAGTGCGCATACAAAAAATATAGTTGAGAAAAAAGAAAATTGTAATGGAGACAGAGCAAGAAGTAATATTAGAACCTGTAAGTCCAACAGGACAATATTTAAGCAACTCAGTTCTATCACTTTGTATTATTAGTGTTGTTGAATCACAAGTTCCAATAGATGACTCACAAGCTATGTCCTTGCTCAAAGATGTCTTCCTCCCTATCAACCCACGTTTCTCTTCTGTTATGGTAATATCTCTATCTATCTATCTATCTATCTATTTGTATATTAATGTAAAATGTCTAAAAATACATTAAAATCACGTGCATATTTACCTTGGTAACCAACAGGTAATGAACAAAGATGGAGAAAAGAGATGGAAGAAAGTAGAAGTGCAGCTTAAAGACCATATAAAAGTGCCCATTTTCCCTACTGGAATGTCGACAAAATTTTACAGTGACTGCCTTGATGATTATTTATCAAATTTAGCAATGGAAACATTGCCCCAAGATCAACCCTTATGGGAAATTCACATATTAAAATACCCAACTAGTACAGAAGTAGCTGGTAATGTAATCTTTAAGCTTCATCACTCTCTTGGAGATGGCTTCTCTTTAATGGGAGCTCTTCTTTCTTGCTTACAAAGAGCTGACGATCCTTCAATTCCCTTGACTTTTCCTTCTGTTCAATTGCACACTAATATTGAAAGCAAGAAGAAAAGTATATGCAAGAGTTGGCTTAGAATTTTTTCTTCAATATCGAATACCATATCAGATTTTTGTTCAAGTGTTGTGATTAGTAGTTTTCTTAAAGATGATATATCGCCGATACGATCAGGGCATCCTGGAGTGGAGTTTTTGCCCGTTAGCGCAGTGACAATGTCTTTCTCTCTTGATCAAATCAAACAAATCAGGACCAAACTTGGAGTGGTAAGTATATCTTTAAACCAAATCTCTTGATATGTCAGTTTGCGTAGTTATATATATCACCAACTCTTGATACGTCTTAATGAAGTAAATTTTGTTCTCTTCGTAACAGACAATAAATGATGTGATTTCCGGAACAATTTTCTTGGGAACTCGAATGTACATGGAAGCAATGAGTAAAGGATCAGGAAAAGCCCGAACCACAGCATTAGTTTTGCTAAATACAAGAATGTTTGGAGGTTACAAGTCAGTTCAAGAAATGACTAAACCTAATGCAGAGCTGCCATGGGGCAACCATTTTGCCTTCTTGTCTGTATCAATTCCGAAATTGAGTGGTTCAGAACCCAAAGACCCTCTCCAGTTCGTTTGGAAAGCAAGAAAAATCATCCAGAGAAAAAGAGCCTCTTTTGCTGTTTATCTCACTGCAAAATACCTTCAACTTGTAAACAAATTCAGAGGCCCAGAGGTATGGTTTAAGTAATCTTTATTCATCAAACTGATCGATGGATGAAAAAAAAAAGATCATGTCTTCTTGTTCTAAATTACAGGCGGTATCGAAGTATCTTCGTAACACGTTGAAGAACTCAAGTACGGGACTTACAAATTTAATAGGGCCAATGGAACAGATGGCTTTAGCTAATCACCCAATTAAAGGCTTCTACTTTGTGGTTACTAATGCACCTCAGGTACATGTTTATCAATCCCAGAAAAGTTCTATTTATGAAGAGAATTTCGTAATAAAACAAAAATTTCTTTAATGGAATTGCAGAGTCTGATGGCAGGAATAGTAAGTTACATGGGAAAGCTTAGAGTTGCTGCTTTAGTAGAAAAGGACTTCATTGATCAACAAAAGTACAAGTCTTGTATAGAAAATGCATTTGAGATGATATTCAAAGCTGCATGTGAAGCTCCTGCACCGCAAAATTAATGACACAAGCTGCTAGACGCCTCATTACAATTTAATTTCTCCAATTCTTCCTTTTTTTTTTTTTTTTTTTTTTTTTTTTTTTTTTTATTTAATTTCTCCAATTCTTCCTTTTTTTTTTTTTTTTTTTTTTTTTTTTTTTTTTTTTTTTTTTTTTTTTTTTTTTTTTTTTGAAAGATATGTTTCAGGTTCATAATAGCTTATTTGATTTCCAATTTATCCATTCAAATAATAAAAAATAAGCTTATTTATTTAAATTGAATCAATAAGCTAATATAATTTATTGGATAAAAAAATAAAATTACCTTTAGAATTATAAAATAGCATTATATATCACTTTTTAATTATTTAGACAGTGGATTTAGATTCAAAATTCGTCTCAAACGAATTACGTCTAAAGTACATATTGTCCATTCATCTAGCTAATATTGTTATCAAACTCCTGATTAATTAGGATGACGATGAGAATTATATATATATGTGTGTGTTCAAATTGCAAATAGCATACAATTTATCTAGTCTGTCCTAATAATCATAAGGTTTTAATTTACCTAAACGACATAACGTTTAAGGCAAACATCACAATTTTCAGCCCATTCATTGGTCCAGCACTGGCCATGTTATTATTTGGGTCAATACAGGTTGTAGACGTATATATCCTCTTTCAAATATTAACAGCTCAATCATATAAACACCAACGTGGCAAGATATCAATTTTTTTTATTACCAAATCTTAACTATGCCACTATATTAAAGTCCATTTTTTTGCTATGCATATATCAAAATATTCATATCCAAAAAAAAAAAAAAAAAAAAAAAAAAAAAAAAAAAGGCCAAAAAAAAAAAAAAAAAAGAACAAGTAGAAAATGGAAGAAAATTGATATATACAATCTTCCACATCAGATTATTTCTTAATTTGAAGACAAAAATATAATTTTTATTGAAAAAATAAAATAAGAATAAATTTAAGAACAAAATAATGAATACGAAGGCGTAAGCAAGCCTTCTTAATTTCTTTAATCTATAATCAAAATCAGAAAATAGCTAAAACCCTAATGAATTAGCCCAATATAAAACCCAGCCCAATACAAGCACCCAAAACCAACCCAACAAAACCAGTCGAACTCTGAGAGCCCGAATGAGGTGGCGCCACTTCTGAACCATTTGAATCAGCCGGAGACGGCTGCGGAAGAGGAGGAGAAAGAGTGGGTAAAGATGATGGAGACTCAGGTGGTGTTGCCAATGGAGAAGGGGATGGAGGGGCAGGAGTAGCAGAAGGCTTTGTGGGTCTCACAGCCAATACAATAATAATCAACTTTTGGCCCTTCTTGCAATTATCAGCATGTCCAGAGATGAAATAAAATGGCCCGGAACGATCAAACGTGAATAAAGAGTCACCGTCTGTTAAAGACTGTATAGGGTTTTTTGTATTGCATGAGTTAAAATCGTCCTTTTTCACCACGAAGACTGAGTCAGATCCTTTCTTGTACTTGAAAACTGCAAATAAAAACGTTAGCAAATTAGGAAATACTAATCAACTTCAAAGTAAATTTCTGGGTGGTGAAAGACTTACAGAGAGTATCATTGACTTGAAATCTGTTTCTGTGAGGCCATTGAGTGTAGTTCTCAGAAGGATTTAAAACCCAACCATCTCTACCACCAACATAAAACTTGTAAGCTTCAGATGAACCAAAAAGAAACCCCATCATCAAGAACAAGATAAACCCAAGAAACCTTTGAAACCCCATGATTAATAAATTGTTTCTTCAAGAAATTAACAGTCAACTAATTCTATTCAACAAGGAGATAAGTATATATATCTATATATATATATATAATTAAGTATAATATCATATATATATATATATATATATATATAGAGAGAGAGAGAGAGAGAGAGAGAGAGATGTGAAAAGAGGGAGCGGAGTTGGTGTGTGTATATATGTAGAGTGTAGAGGATAGAGAGAGAGAGAGAGAGAGAGAGAGAGATGTGAAATGAGGGAGGAGTTGGTGTGTGTATATATGTAGAGTGTAGAGGATTGATTGTGGATGTTACCGTTGCAGAAAAGCAAGAAGAACGTAGTTAATTGTGAAATGGAATATATGGGAAGAGCTGGATATTATAATCCCCGGTGTAAATGTATTAGGCGTTTCAAAGACAGACCATTATCGTAATAATTATTTCTCAGTTGCAAAGAGATTACACATTGCGACAACGGTCGAGAAAGAGTGTAGTTTTTAATTTAATTTATAGTATTTTGAAATGGGTTTCTCTTTTTATTTTTGTTTTTATAAGATGAAAACAAGGGGCTAGCTTTCAACTCAGGAGACTGGAATTGTGTTCAGAAGCAGCCAAAATGTTCACTGGGAACAGCGGGAAGACAGTGTAAAATAACCTTTAATCCAATGTCGAATATTGTTGGTGGCTAGCGGCTCCCAAATAACCTTTAACAACCTCCATCGTACGTATTGCTCTTGTTTTAGATATTCGTTATTTACTTTAATTTTTTTTTTTGTTATTTATCAAGAAATTATGTTTCTTTTCTCATCTATACCTATAAATTCACTTTTATAAAATAAACATTGAAAGTAATAATTTTAATAATAGTTAGAAAAATTAATAAAATAAATAAAATTTACATGTTAATGAGTGTTCAACGTATCTTTAATATATTTTGAAAGCAAATAAAATATTAAAATATATAAATAATGGAATAGCAGTGAGTTTTTAAATTTTAATAGGTCAAGTAAACTTATATATATAATAGTCCTATAAATAAAATAATAATTCAATAAGATCATAATTATAAAATAATAAATAAAACAGTAAGGATGGAATTCAATTCAAAAATAGTAATGCAATTAAGGATGAAATTGCAAAAAAAAAAATCATTCTTTTTAAAAAATTAATAATAAAAATAAAATTTAAGTGTTCATGGAATATTAAATTATATTTAAATCTTGTAAATCACATATTTATAGATTTATAAATATGATATTTTAAACACTTGCAATTAAAATAATTAAATAGTTATTGCAATTTTTTTTGTATTTTATTATATGAATAATAATTTGCTATATTATCAATTAAAAAATACAACAATTATGATTTTTCATCCTTAAAACAACTATATTTGATTAATTTAATTTTTATACCATGCTTCAGAAATTTTGTTTAAGTAACTGAAATTAAGAGTATTATTACTACAAAAGGTTAAAATTTAGGTAAATTAATTGAAAGATCAAAATAATGTAAAATTATAAAATCTATTAAGTTCGGATATTCTGATATATTAAACCTATAATTTTTAATTTTAATACTATTTTTGTTTCATAATATTTGTTATATTTGAAATTTCACATATCTTAAGAAAAAAAATTAAATTTATTTAAGGTACAATAAATTGTTGAGTAAATTTACTATATTAGCTTTAATTTAATACTAATTCTCTAATAAAACCATTAAATTGGAATAATAATTATTGGTTATATATAAAGGATAAATATGAAAAAAAATATTTATTACTCTTTAAAACTATAAATATTTTTATGACAAGTACTATAGAGCTGAAGTATTACATAATTTTAGCCAATAAAGCATTAAAATAACCTAAAAGTTACTGTTATTCGTTAACACCTCTGATATTATTAATAGATGACATTATTAAAATAATAAAACGACATAACTTGCATTACCAATGTCTCGCGAGGCGTCGTTGGCTAAGTGTTCGACATCAACGTGGCAATACGCCGTCGTATTGGATACCGACTCGGCGATTCGCTAACTCAGCCTTAGTTACCGAAGCAAACACTGTTCTTCGATTTCTTCAAAAACAAAAATTTCAAAAATCAACTGATTGAGAGAAACCCAATTCCTAAAAACTATAGCTTAGATCGTAACAAGTTCGTCAATTCACTCACCTTTATGTCACTAGCCACTTTCAAAGCCTTGAATGAAACACTAAAACCTTGCAAAAAGCTCTCATCTTCAATTTTTACAGGGCCATTGTCTCAAGAAGAACCGGACCCAACCACATATTTAATTCCAAGAAAGCCTCCAAAATCCTCTCTTTCACAGCAAATTCAACGACTTGGAGACTGTTTTCCTTTGCCACAACAACCCCAATCCCAGTTAAAGAAAAATGAAGATGAGGAGAAAGAAGAAGCAGAACAGGAGATAAAAATTGCTGATTTTGGGAGACCTGAATTGGGCCAGTTATTTGATCATACAGGACCCTTTGAACCATTAGTCCTTTCTTTGCCTGGAGAGTCACCTATTGTACAGGTAATTATTAATTACTGCGTAGTGTTAGTTTGATTCTTTTGTTTTTTGCTTTTTTTTTTTTTTTTAATTACAGTGGTTAGCTAATTATCTTTTTTAATTACAATGGTTGGTTCGTTTGAATCTGTTCTAAAAAAAATGTAATTTTCATTGCAGGTTCCTGCTTCTATCAACTGCAGGTTGCTTGAACATCAAAAGGAAGGAGTAAAATTCTTATATAAGCTATACAAAAACAATCATGGAGGTGTTCTTGGCGATGACATGTGAGTATATATATTGTATTTAATTTTTATAACTATTTCAACTGTTCCATATTTTGGTTCATTATTTGGTGATTTAATATATGCTATTTGCACTATTGTGTTTGTATTCTTGGAACAATATCTTGTCGATGTCCCACTTCTTTCCATAACATTCAAATTTATTTATCTGTGACTTAATAGGTTTATGGTTGGTTTAGTGTAAAAGGTTTCTCCATGAAGCCAATGTGGTAATGTCTTGCCTTCAAGAGATTGCCTTATTATGTTCTTGGGATTCTAGTAGAGCGTGGAAATAATAAAATTCTCGATTAAATGATTTTATTTATTATGATAATGGTATTGAACAGCCGCCTTCAGCTTTTTTTTTTTTTTTTTTTTTTTAATTCTCGATTAAATGATTTTATTTATTCAGATAATGGTATTGAAACAGCCGCCTTCAGCTTTTTTTTTTTTTTTTTTTTTGTTCATAAATGGCTAATTCCTTACAATTTCAGTTTTTTTTTTTTTTTTTTTTTTTTTTGTTCATAAATGGCTAATTCCTTTACAATTTCAGTTTTTCTTTAGGAATTTGTACATTTTATATAACTGGAATTGACATAGCACATATGCTTAGTTTTTCTGCATTTAATGTGCATCGTTGCTGAAGGTTTCATTAATATTTTGACATAGTAGTCGTAGATTTTTTTATGGGGTATCTGCTCAGAATCTCAATTTCTGATTAGCTTTACCAACACAACTAACTACTACTATGGCGGTAATAGTGATTTTTATGTCTAGGAAACACATACAACAATTGACTACGCTTAAACTGTATTGGTTGCATTGTAGTTTGTTTAAAGCTTTTTATATATGCAATGAATTCAGGGGTGCATGACCTGTGAATCTGTGTTATCTTGAAAAGCTGATAGAGCTTTTATCAAAACATGGAACAGGGGATTGGGCAAAACTATTCAGACAATTGCATTCCTCGCTGCTGTTTTTGGGAAAGATGGAGAATGTGCCGATTCCACAATAGTAAGGGATAACCAGGTATCAAGAAAAGGTCCTGTACTAATCATTTGCCCTACTTCTGTCATCCAGAACTGGGAGATTGAATTTTCTAGGTGGGCGAACTTTAGTGTCTCTCTTTACCATGGTGCAAATCGTGATTTGATTCTTGAGAAGTTGGAAGCAGGTGGAGCCAAGATACTTATTACCAGTTTTGACACATATCGAATTCATGGGAGCATTTTGTCAGAGATTGAATGGGAGATTGTGATTGTTGATGAGGCACACCGGCTTAAAAATGAGAAATCAAAACTATATGGAGCATGTTTAGAAATTAGCACTAGAAAACGAATTGGTCTCACAGGAACTATTATGCAAAATAAAATTATGGAACTTTTTAATCTCTTCAACTGGGTTGCGCCTGGATCATTGGGAACACGAGAACATTTTAGGGAGTTTTATGATGAACCTCTCAAGCATGGTCAGAGGGCAACTGCACCTGAAAGATTTGTCCAGGTTGCTGATGAGCGAAAAGAGCACCTAGTGGCAGTTCTTCGTAAATATATGCTTAGGAGGACGAAGGATGAGACCATTGGGCATCTAATGCTGGGAAAGGAAGATAATGTTGTATTCTGTGCCATGAGTGAATTACAAAAACGGGTTTATAGCAGAATGTTACAAATACCTGATATCCAGTGTCTTATAAATAAGGACCTTCCATGTAGCTGTGGTAGCCCCCTTAAACAAGTGGAATGCTGCAAAAGGATTGTACCTGATGGAATTATATGGCCTTACCTTCACAGGGATAACCCTGAAGGCTGTGATTCCTGCCCCTTCTGCCTTGTCCTTCCTTGCCTTGTCAAGCTACAGCAGGTGAATGAATTTTGCTATATATGTATATATATATAAAATATATATATTTCATTATTGTTTTGACTATCCTATGCTCCATCATTATTTACTTGGGGGAAATCAACTGTTTCGTTATTATTTCAATAAAGAATTTGATTTGCTTAGACCAGGATAAACCTTTGTAGTTTGTTTTCGTATTTCTCTATGCTTACATCCAGATGTGACTGCAGATAAGCAATCACCTCGAGTTGATCAAGCCTAACCCTAAGGATGAACCAGACAAACAAAGGAAGGATGCAGAGTTTGCTTCTGCTGTCTTTGGTCCTGACATAGATTTGGTAGGGGGGAATGCCCAAACTGAGAGTTTCATTGGCCTGAGTGATGTTAAACATTGTGGAAAAATGCGGGCACTGGAAAAGTTAATGTTCTCTTGGGCTTCACGAGGTGACAAGCTTCTTCTATTCAGCTACTCTGTCAGGTCTGTTCCATAACTTGACTCATCCGAACCTTCAATCCTATTATTTAATCTTGCTATTCTAGTTGTTAGTATCATGCTGTGGGAATATATACAGTAAAAATTTAATTTTCTGTGGCAGTTAAACTCTAATTGGTATTACCAAGTTAGTAAAAGTTGACAGTAAATATTCTGGATCTATTTATTCTCATTAATTGAGAGTGAGAGAGAGATGAGATTCAGAAGCTTGTGTTTTTATTGTTGATAATTCTAACAGAAGATCTTAACTAATGCTCGTGAAATTGATTAATTACGTTCCACCTGCTAGATTCCATGTTAATTATTGTTGAGAGGGATATTATTTTGTTTCTGTGATAAGAAGTAATAGTTTACATAGTTGTCAAATGAAGTTCAAATAGCATCTGTCTGTATAATTTTCCTTTGTGTACTTCATGTTGTTTGGATTGCCTCTTTTTTCAGATGCTGAAACTGAACTAGTTTTTGCAGGATGCTGGACATACTGGAAAAGTTTCTCATACGTAAAGGGTATAGTTTTTCAAGACTTGATGGTTCCACTCCAACTAATTTGCGTCAATCTATGGTTGATGAATTCAATTCAAGCCCAAGCAAACAGGTAATTTTCTTCCAAGTAACAGGCTGATTGTTAGTGCATGCTTCAAAATCTTTTCTGACTTCCATCTCCTGTTTCAGGTGTTCCTCATATCAACTCGAGCTGGTGGGCTTGGGTTGAATCTTGTAAGTGCAAATCGTGTGGTTATATTTGATCCAAACTGGAATCCTGCCTATGATTTACAGGCCCAGGACAGGTCATTTCGTTTTGGGCAGAAACGTCATGTTGTAGTGTTCCGTCTTCTTGCAGCTGGGTCCTTCGAGGAACTTGTTTATTCCCGTCAAGTCTACAAACAACAACTTTCAAATATTGCAGTTTCGGGAAAAATGGAAAAACGTTACTTTGAAGGTGTCCAGGTACCCTTTTTCCTCCCCTTTAGAAGGAGTTGGTTATGGGGGTGTAGCAGAAAGTGTTTTCTTATAATTTACTCTGTTGGCTTTTTCATAGGATTGTAAGCAATTTCAGGGCGAGCTTTTTGGAATCTGCAATTTGTTCCGTGATCTATCTGATAAGCTTTTCACCAGTGAAATCATTGAATTACATGCGAAACATGGACAAAATGACGCTCATTGCTCTACTGCAAGGCAGGAACTAGCTGAGATTGGGAGTTATTTTCTTCCTCCCAAACAAATGGGCACGACAACTTTGTCAGTGTTGGAGACCAGCAGGCCAAGTGATGTCACTGCTACAACAAATAAACCTGTGCTTGATGAGTTAGGTAAGTTCATCTACTTTCCTTTGTCCTTGTTACTTTCAACTCATGAAACAAAGGGTTGTCTGTACAAACATAAATTGAATCATCTGACTTGCAGGTATTTTATATGCTCATCGTAATGAAAACATCATCAATTTTGGACATGGAATTAAAAAGAAAAATGACGAGAGCTTTCCTGAGAATATTAACGTTGCTGTGTCTTCAAAGCAGAGAAGAAAACTAGATGATGCAGATGAGAAAGAAAATGGCTCATCATCCAAGAATAGGAAAAGGATCCAGTACGGCCTTCTTGCTCAATTCAAGGGTATGGGAGAGATTGAATTTAGCAAGTGGGTACTGTCTGCAACTCCTTCAGAAAGAGAGAACATGCTTGAAGAATTCAAGAAGAGGAAGCTGAAGGTTCCTAACAGTTGAAGGATTGTCTTCTTGTAGAAACTGTATTATATGTATATTGTTGTATAGTATTGCAACTACTCTACTACCATAAGAAACTAGATGCCAAGTAGAGATTACAAAGTAAATTTAGTAGTTATGATTTCAGGTCATATGGCACATCCCACTTTCTAGTAAAATTAAACTTTTGCCATGCACAAAAAGAAACAAGAAGGTTATTCATTCATTCATTCGTTCAGGTCATTCACAAGCTCGGCTAATTTATGCAATTACCGATACAGGATGAAAATTTATAGCATAAGTAATATATCAGCAGTGCAGTTCATGAGCAACCATGGTTCATATTAGTCATCCAAATAGGTCCAGCTTTTCTACTTTCGCATGTACTTTGACATTACTGAGAGCTATCTTCTCTGCATTTTGAATCGAGAGACTGGCTTTGAAGGTTGGGGATTGGATGACTGCAAAATTCAAGAATATAATAAGGGTGTAAAGTTTAAAAAAAAAAAAAAAAAGGAAAAAAAAAAAAAAAAAAAGGAAATAACATACCAGCTTAATGCCCATAAATATCATTCAAATTGAGCATCAATACCTCTGATGATCAAACAGTTTTTTGTTGTGAATGGGAAGTGTCAACAGTTCGTGTCCAACAATTGAAACCGTAATAAAGCCTGTAAATGTAAATGCA
The DNA here is from genome assembly GCF_014843425.1 of Jatropha curcas. Next base: position 2,630,047 of record NW_023590567.1, read on the forward strand.
AAATCAGCATAAGGACAACCTCCCATCTTCAGAATATCTAGCTCGTTAACAGTGAACATTACCTCTGGAACTGTCAAATCCTTGTTTGGAGGTCCGTCTTCCGGTGTCTTTGTTTGGACATTGACGTAACATTAAGCAGTTAGGGCATTTCAAGATGAACTACTTAAAAACACTTTTCAGGTATGAACTACTTGAAACCATTTACCGAATACCTTCATTTCTCGTGTTGATGGATACTTGTTTTTGAACTTTCTCCTTCACCTTCAGGAAAACAGTAAAAGACGAGGGAGATTTTTCAGAAGGAATAGTTGACTCCTTTGTCCTCACTCAATGGGTTTGCTATCTGACTTATGATCTTGAAGATTACAACTAGGGATAAACAGGAACATATATTGGACGAGATTCAGAACTTAAAAAAAAAAAAAAAAAAGGAAAAATACATACAGCTTAATGCCATAATATCATCCAAATTGAGCATCAATACCTCTGATGATGCAACAGTTTTTTGTTGTGAATTTGGAAGGTCAACAGTTCGTTCCACAATTGAACCCGTAAAAGCCTGTAAATGTAAATGAAAATCAGCAAGGACAACCTCCCATCTCAGAATATTAGGTTAACAGTGAACATACCTTGGAACTGTCAAATCCTTGTTTTGGAGTCCGTTCAGGTGTCTTTGGTTGGACATGAGAACATTAAGCAGTTAGGATTTCAAGATGAACTACTTAAAACCACTTCAGGTATGAACTACTTGAACATTACGAATACCTCATTTCTCGTTGATGATACTGTTTTGACTTTCTCCTTCACCTCAGGAAACAGTAGAGATTTTTCAGAAGGAATAGACTCCTTTGTCTCACTCAATGGTTTGCTATCTGACTTATGATCTGAAGATACAACTAGGGATAAACAGACATATTTGGACGAGATCAGAACTATCAGAAAAAATATTGAGATTAAAAGAGCCTTTGTTGCATGAATTTCTTTTCACATTTTATTTAATGGTCCTCCCATCCACGGGAGCTGCCGAGCACCCATCACCTTAAAGTATATAATAATAGCACACAGTATACACAAGGAAGGCGTAAACAGCATAACTGCTGAAGGCTAACCTTTGGATAGAGACTGTACTGTCAAACCTGTGCACTGCATTTTCAAATTCCAGAATCAATAGCGGATAAAGCTTTCTCAAAATACATGAAAGAATAGAATATGAATGTTGTCACTTACGTCTGGCTTATCATTAATATCTAATTGACGGTCATACATATTTGATAATGCTTGAACAGGTACATTTCCAACTTTAGTTTGTTTTTGTGGTTTCCTCATCTGACACCCAAATTTAGTCAGTGATTGAAACCGAGTATTTTCTTATAACAAAATGACCCAAGTGCAACCCATGAAACATACAACACAGCCCTTACCTCAAAAAAATTCTGAGATGTAAAATGATTAAGCTTAGCTTCCTTTGGCTCGTATCCATAATTGCCATTACCCCTCTTTGGCATATCAGTATGCTCATCTTCATGACACTCATCATCAGATTCAACAGTATTATTGAGCTGATCTTCATCACTCTCATTGTCACTTTCAGCAGTTCTGGTGTATTCATCTACATCGTTCTCATTATCACCTTCAACCGCAAGTTCTTCTTTCTCAAGTTCATCCAACCTGGACATTATACGAGCAAATTCATCGTTGTCAACCACAACTTTGTCGTCATTTTTCTCTGAAAAACAATAACAAATTTCTTAATTGCTGAAGCTTTCAATTTTAACACAGTAAGAGCAATTCTACTTATTGTGATTATTGCAACAATACGCAACAATCAGTCAAATTCAAATCTGATAACAAGATGGTGAACAAAGAACTTTGCACATTAATAAACAATCATATAGCTTAGAAATTCAAGCATAAGATGCACACATGTCAGGTGAGGAAGCTCAGGCCAAGATACAGGTGCATCGATTCTTAAAGGATCCCATCAAAAAAGGATTTAAACTTCCATCACATTACACATTCAACTAACTCTAGACGGAGTAAAGAAAGGCAAAATTTTTCTGTTATGCACTAAATCTTCACCAATATTTGACAAATAAATATATCAGAAGAATCCCAAAATTTTAATCATAACTCAGGAGTTCTATAGGAAATTATAAGATGCTATCAACTCATAAGAGGGAAAGATAAGCATGCAGGAAGAATATTTGGCACCCAATAATGGTGGAAGGTTAAAGAATATAAGTTATTTTGTATTCTCTTTAACTGGAACTTAATGTAGCATTTATGAGAAAACAACCCTCGTGTTCCACAAAGTGTCCCTCTAGTTTATATCATTCAGAAGATGAGATACAAAAGGCCAAAAGAAAAACATTGATCCACAATTACAGTATCGATGCTCTTAAATAATTTAACTGCAGTCAAAAGTTTAAAAAACCAAGCTAAATGATAGCAAAAACAAGAGCTAAGAACCTGCCTGATTTAGATTTTCCTTTACCAGAACTTTCCTCCACATAATCCTCCCTAATCTCCACAAGACCCTCCTGTTGCCCATATTGACAGAGACAACATAAACCATAAATGTCCAAGCATGAGAAATAACATTGATCTACCCATTTAAAAAAAGAAAAGAAAAACTCCTTTCAAATAAAGAAGTCAAAAATAATTGTAATTTACTTAAGATATCCTGCACCAAATAGAAAGTTTGCCAAACTAACCGCTGCCTCATAAGCAGTAAAATCAAAAAATGAAGCCTCAGCTCTAAGATCCTTTATATTAGCCTTAAGAGATTCAACTTGTGAATCCAAAACCTTCCCTCTTCTTTTCAAAATCTCCACGGTTTGCTTTGCTGTTCTTTCTACGTAGTAACCTTCTCCTAGAAGAACCTTTCATGAAAAACGATTAACATTCCCAAACTACATTAAAGAAAACTATTAAATTTAAAAAGAAAAAAGACAAAAAGAAAACGATACCATGAACTCATTAGTGTGTACTAATCGACCAGGAAAGAACGCTGCTTTTCCAAATGGAACCTACAAATAATTATCCAATAATAATAAAAATATTAACTTTGAGACAAAAATTAGTAAAGGAGAAACATAGAGAGACTTTCTCACCATGACGTCATGGTGAAGTTCATCGGGAAGGCGAGAAACGAGGTTAATGAGATTAGTATTATCAGCGATGAATTCTTTGAGGTCGTCGAGCTCTTTCTGCTTCTCTGCAACTGTGTCCTCCACGCGCTTCGCCGCTTTCTGTGCTTCGTCGACGGGAAACATCGACGATAATGAAGTAACTGTCCCTTTAGTTTGCTCCTCCATTGTTGCTTTGCAGAGAGGAGTACTTTCGCTGGCAGTGAAGTTTTGAGAGGGTGAAGACGGAAAGGGGTTTAACTGCGGCAGAGTAAAGAATGCTTAAAACGCAGCGTTTTTAACGAAGGATTCTGTGCAATTTAGCCGTCAAAAACGACAACCCTCTATTTAGTTTGCTTAATATAACGTTTCACTCTAAACTTTGAATTTTATAGTAATTTCACCCCCATTTGTTTTTTATACCAATTTTCTCTGAATTTTAATTTTTTTATTATAATTTTACTCCAATTTAACTTTTATACCATTTTTATTTTGAACCTTGACATTTTATTATAATAATACTCTAATTTATAGTTAGGACTTAAATTGTAAATAAAAAATAAGTTCACTCTTGACTTTGGGTTGGGATTAACTTAATACATTTGTAAATGTGAAGAAATTTGAGTTAATAGCAACCTCTATTATTATTTTTAATATTTTTAAATTATTTCTTTAATTGAGAATAAATAATATTTAAAAATTAATTTCTTTAATTTGGGAATAAAATAATATTTATAAAAATTAATTTCTTGATACATTAATGTTTTTTTTCTAATTTGAATATATATATTTATTATCTTATATTTCTATTTTGATAATATTTAAAAATTAATTTCTTGATACATTAATGTTTTTTTTCTTTAAATTTGAATATAATTATATCTTATATTCTATTTTGATAAAAAAATGTTACAATTTCTAATAGTTTATGAGTCAAATAAATTGATTATTTTATTTTAGATTTTATAATTGTTTCAAAATTTATATTAAAAACAAACCATAATAATAATTATATTATAATTTTTTTTAAGAAAAAGAGTTTATGTCAAATAATTAATTTTTAACTAGTACTTATTATCAATAAAATAATAAATTTAAAAATATTAAAAATAATAAAAGAGATTGTTCTTATTATTACCTTTCAAAACAAGATTGTCCTTACTATTACCTTAAAAAAAAGATTAATCTTAATATTAATCCAAACTCCTTCATTCATATTAATATATTAAGTTATTTAAAGCCAATCCTAATTATAATTTAGGATGCGATTACAACAAAATATAAAAGGTCAAGGTGAAATTATTATAAAGATCAAATTAAAGTGAAATAGCAATAAAATTTTAAAATTCAGGATGAAATTGACATAAGTATCAAAGCACAGTGAAATTGCAATAAAATTTAAAGTTGAAGGTGAATTGGTATATTAAGTACTATTTAGTTTAAATGTGTATTTGTACTAGTATAATACTACTAGTTCTGGTTAGGCAGGAACGTGAACACCACCTCCCCAATCGCGCGTATCCTAGCCACCCAGCCAACAGAACACAGTCCATTCTCTCTCTCTTGACCTCCATTCTACCAAAGAACCAAAAGGGAAGAAGCAGCCATCAGCCATGTCAACATACAACTACTACTAAGAAATCCTTCTTTACTTCATCGCTCAAATCTACTCTCTTTATATATTATTATTATTATTATTATTATTATATATATATATATTAATCAAATTCAATAATAAATTATTGTTTGTTTATATCAATCCGTCCGGGCATGATTTTCTGGTTTTCAATATCTTCCAGTGAAGGCTGTGTTTGTTTGGTTTGGTGATTGCTTCCACTAATTAATCTCCCAATTTAGTCGTTGAGCTCTCACTCTCTCTTCCGGTCGTTAGTTCCCATTCGTTTGGTTGACTCTACTTTAAGCAACCTCTTCTTCTTCTTCTTCATCCCTTTTAGTTAGTGTCCAATGGAGGGTTTTGTTTCTTTCTGCTATTGTGCTCTTCAAGACCGGTCTTTTCTGGAACCCAATTGGAGTTGAATCTTGGTGTTGCTGCTCATCGCTGTTGTTTGGTTAAGGGAGGTGTTATATTGATATGGTTACTTGTAAGAATTTGGGTTTTTTGTTTCTTCATAGAAAGAGGCCATTAGGGTTTGTTCTTCGAGTTGTTTTTGGGTTATGGTTTGGCTTTGTTGTTCTTCGTCCGGTGGCTGGTGTTAGACCATTGAAGGAGCGGACACGGTCTTGGGGCGATGAGGTTAGTATTTCAATTGTTATTGGGTGTGCTTAATTGTGGATTTATTTGCAGATTTTGATGAGAATGTATGATAACGATTGTAATTTTGGATTAAAAAGATGCCACCTTTGACTGCTAACTTTGTTCGAGATTCTTTCAATTTTAGTTTTTTGCCACTTTGAGTGGCAGTCTTATGTTTAATTATGTCAAATTTGATAGTTTGACTACTAATTTCTAAGGGGTTGCATAGTGTGCAAAGATTGGTGTATATTGGATATGATTTTTTTGAATGAGAATGGGACAAGTTTTAATAGCTCTGAGTGTGATATCACAGTTTTTGTTGGCAAACTAACAAACTTTTATCTTAAAAAAAGGTAGTAAGAGAGAATATGTCATGCCATTAGGGCGAGATTCGTAGCAAGTAGCAAGATAGAATATAGCACTCCATTAGCACGAGATTCAGGGTGTTTTAGAAGTGTTGTCAATAGAGTTTCTATCGTAATGTAAAAGGTAGCAAGAGAGGACATATCACAACATTAGGGCAAGACTTAATGGCAGATATTTTATTGGTCTACTTTGATTTCTATCTGCCAAACTAGCTTATTGCTTATACGTGGTACAAAATTTAAACTTCCATTGCATTACTGTTGGCTGCTTCATCATCGATAAGAGAACAAAGACAGTCTATTCCTATTTATGCAACAGCAAGTATGTTTTATATTTTTCATTCTCGATCCTCCTTTAGTAGCCATGATCCATGGAATAAAAATTACGAAAGGTTGGCATCCGATCATTAATTATTTCGTGGAATGGAATTGGTTAAGAACTTTAGACTCTTGTTGTGCGATCATACTGATCTCACATTATTCTTGCTAATCTGTTTTATGTTATTTTGACTTTAAATATAGAAAACTACTTATGCTCTGTGTGAGGACCCTGAACAACTGTTTCATTGGAGTGTGAAAAAAAAAAAAAAAAAAAAAAAACATTGGAGTGTGAAAAAAAAAAAAAAAAAAAAAAAAACCATGAAAAAAAAAAAAAAAAAAAAAAAAAACATGGAGAGAGGAGCTGCCAATCCTTGCAAAGGGCTCATTTCAACAGTGAACCTTTTTACGTTGCTTCTATTTTTAAATCTTAAAGCGTCACATTCAACTGTTTCATACTGGACAATTATTTTGGGACCGCTGGTGTTACATTTTTTGAATCTGAAGATTAAATTGTTGTTCTTATCGTTTTATTCGATATGACTTTTTCATGTCTCCTGTCATAATTCAATTTATTCAGCCAGGCTTAATCTGCAGTAATTTTTTTTTACTCTTTTTTTTCTTATTTTAGTTCTTTTGCGTGATGTAATGTTCTCGGAAAATCATATATCTCATATTTCCCTCAGGACGGCTCTAATTTTCTAGGATCATAGTTTTTCAAGATATAATGTATTTATCTAAGTATCCCAGCTCTCTGTCCCCGTTGGGAAAAGCAATTTCATTGCCAATAACTTATGCTTTCCCTGTACCATTTTTTTTTTTTTTTTTTTTTCCATTTTTTTTTTCTTTTCTTTTTCATTCAGTTGTCTTGTTTAACATCTACATTTTTTTTTTTTTTTTTTTTCATTCAGTTGTTTGTTTAACATTACACTTCACTCTCTTAATAAAATAGGATAAGCTTAAAAATAGGGGACTTTGAGGTTACCTTTTTCTGTTTCAAAGAAAAAGGGAAGTTATCATATTTAATAACTCAAGTTTATGATGAAATTATAGCATTAATATTTAGCTAAGTTTTGTTTATTGGTGTTGCTTCTTGCAGTGGCTATTCATTAGAAAAGATGAAAATGATTTGGGTCCATTTTCTGCATGGAACATAACAGGAACTTACAGAGGTTTGTGATTCTTGTTCTTGGTCATATATTGAGTACATTCATGCCTTTTACACAATACAATTCTTACAGACTGCATTTTTTCTTTTAGAATGCTCTGATAAGTTCTAGCTTTTGTATTTGGCTCTTTCAACAGTCTTTACAGTTGGATCCACAGTGTGGGTTCATACCAACATTAATAGAATTCTGGATTCTATTGGGGTGCTTGTTAGGATAGTTAGACAAGTATTAAGACATAATTAGTTGCAGCACTTGCAAGATGCTTTAAGTGGGATACAGAATATGGACTGTTGTTCAACTGATTGCTTTTGGTCAATTTCAGGATTGTATTAAACACTGTTGTTTTAATCTGCAATTCCAACTGCTTGAGATGACATGAACATATTCCTTTTACAATGGGTTATTTGTTGCAAAGTGCACAGGGCAGCCTGCTTGATTTATTCAGCAAAAGCCAATATAAAATAGAACTGGAGAAGGAAGTAGGGATAATTAGAATTTTTTTTTATGTCAGAACTTCAAAGTCTGATCCAAACAGACAAGTTTTACTTGATCGTGACAGTAACATACTTGTAATCACATCCAGTTCAGCCCTTAAAGTTGCTTGGCATGATCGCGTATCGGTGGCATTTAGTTGCCTAATATTTTGGGATGTACTATGTGCCTGGCCTGTGATCCTATTATATGTGCAGGATAACTTTCCTTATTGGACTGTAAAATTTGTTGCAAATTTATGACTAGTAGTTAACTAAGTAAATTTCATGCATTCTATTTTCAAGTCGCCATTATATTAAATTTCCTTAAATTGTGTTGACTGCGGTGCTTTTTTTATCATATATATATATTTTTTGGACTTGTGATTTCAGGGACTTGGAAATTTCTAGATTCAACAAATAGCTCCTCCAGGTTTCCAGATTTCAGGAAATCCAATGGAGAATCTGTCATTGAATTAGTCAGCACCCCGACAAAAATAACTGGTGTGCATTATGTCCAGGTGAGAGCATTTTCTCCCTCATTTTACAAGTTCATTTATGAGTAGAAATAGTTTAGGTTTGATTCTATTTGGATTCCTTTAATTATAGCAGTGCAGCGCACTATGTCAAAACTTTTTTTTTTTTTTTTTTTTTTTTTTCTTTTTTTTTTTTTTCTTTTTTTTTTTTTTTGAAGTTGGCTATTTTTTTTTTTTTGAAGTTGGCAATATATCATTAGTTGGCTCTATGCCTTCTGTAATTTCGAGTTTCTGAAAACCCTAAACACCAAATGTATATAAAATAAAATTGGTAGCATACGTTATGCTAATTTGAATTGAGATCTGAAGCGACATTTTTTTTTTTTTTTTTTTTTTTTTGAAGTTGGCTATTTTTTTTTTTTGAAGTTGGCTATATATCATTAGTTGGCCTCTATGCCTTCTGTAATTGAGTTTCTGAACCCTAAACACCAAATGTATATAAAAAAAATTGGAGCATACGTATGCTAATTTGAATGAGATGAAGCGACACTACAGTTGCATGCTGCAAGTTGTGGAAAAATTATACTTGAAAAGGAAAGCTTTATGTACATTTTGATCCAAAGTTTAGATGATCTACATATTCTTTTATGGTGCAAACTTCACATAAAAAGTTTTCGGAAATCTTCACAAATGTTATGTTGCTGGATTATTTGTACGTAGTCACTTTGCATGTCGCATGACTTTGAAAAGCTTGTGTTGGATAAGTATAACAAAATATATGTATGCTGCTATACCACTTCAATTTTAGTAGAAACAGTGACTATGAAAATGATGGATATCAGTATTACTTTATTCAATTTTGTAGCAAAGTCCGACAAAGCATATGACTTTTTCATGTAGGTTTGACCACTCCATGTAGCCTGGTGTAATTGGCTGTCCTAAGTTGGATACTTTCTGTTCTCATTGCTGAAGCCTTTAGTACTGTTGGATTATGACTTTTGTTTCGTCACACAAGTGACTTAGGACCTTTAGCATATGTTCATATGTTGAACATGGCTTACTACTAGAGCTCCAAAATACTCACTTTGTGGCATAACACATAAAATTTTCACTTAAATTAGTTTTATCATATATGTATTTGCTTTAATATTTGATTCTTCATGGTGTGGTCATATCTCTACTAAAACGATGTGTATTCTTGCCCATGGTATTGATGACAGGGTGTTATTATTTTCCATGATGTATTCGACAATGCACATAATGCCGGTGGTTCACAAATCAGGGTGGAAGGTGTATATATATGGCCTTTTAGACAACTTCGAATGGTAGCTAACAGGTGAATCTCATGGATGGTAGCATATCACTGCACATTGCAAGTTCTTCCAAATGCATCAATTAATGAAAAATGTTGGCTTTTGTTCTAAGTTTAGATGCTTTTCTGGCTAGATGAGGAAGACTTATTTGGAATTCAAAGTTTAATTTTTCTTTGGATTCATTTAACTGTGTTTGAAAGGCATGTCAGCTTCATGTGGTTGGGTTAAACCTATATGGAATAATTACATTGTTATATTTCTTGACTTTATTTTTGCTTTCATATTTTTGAAAATACCCATCAATTCTTAGTTGCTAAATATCTGTATGATTTCCTTCCTGCCATATATTGTAAAGTTGGTAGGACAGTTCATTGTTAATACTAATGTTGCATTTTTAATGCACTATTGCAGTGGGAAAGAGGGAGAGTTGAGCCAAGAAGAAGATTATATTTTATCCAATCCATATCATTTGGTAATATACTTGCAGTCTATTTTGATTAGAGAACCTTCTAGGATAGCTTCTTATTGTTTTGTTGTGCTTTTCATCTTGCTGCATGGTTTATTGTTCTGTGGTGTTGCCTTCGTTCTTTTCTATTTGTGCATTTTCGATGGTTACCATGAGCTGGCAATATGGTAATGCTGACTGTTTTGTAAATATCTAAATCCATTCCAGACTGATTAGGTACTTCTTTGCTTCAGGAGTTTCAGTAATGAGCTAGTCTTATATTTGATTAATTTCAATGTTATTAATTATGTGGTATGGACTTGGTTGTTTAGTTGGTGATTTGTTCGTATCAGAAGAATTTTTGCTTTGTTTTGGATCTGGTAGTCTGAATGCAGCACTGTGCTCTGGCTGGATTCTCTCAAGCTTGGCAACGTCTTGGCAAATACATTCAGTAGCATTTAGCTGATTTATGCATTGACCAAAATATCATTGTGCTTACTAAATTATCTTCTTTTGTTGATGATTGATGCTGAGTTGTGACTTAAAGCTTTCTTGAACAGCTCGGAGTTTTCTCCTCTCAAGTGTTCCAAGAGAATCCACAAGATAAAGTTGGGAGAAGAAAAAATTGTAAATTTTCTACACTTGATTTTGACATTTAAGTTGAAATTAACAATACAGAGCAGTTAACACCTTCTTGTTGCAGCACCAATTTACGAGATGGAAAAACATTGCAATATTGAAATTGCTGCCCAGATTACTCATGCCTCATCCAGCCAAAATGGTACCTGAGTTCTCTGAAAATATAAACTCTTTTTCTCCAAATTGATTTCTATCTATTGTTCACAATTTGTTTCTGTTAATGTCTGAGACTTTGTTTCTATATCTTAGGGCATTGATGATTTTTGGTGTCTCCAGCACTTGTTACTATTTTGAAAAATTGAAATGTAAAGTTTGGCCTTGTACAGTAGCAAATTTCTCATATCGACTCCTTTTAATTAAATCCCCCTGTTTAACTAGGAAATGATGGGTGCACGAAAGAAAACCCATAAATATGGATGTGCAATCGATTTAGATGTTGAGAATAGGTCCAAGCTTTTTAAACTACTGCATTTTCTCTCTTTGCATTACTTTCTCTTTTTTTATGTGCAGTTGTTTTCCGTTTTTTTTTTTTTGTGTGTGTGTTTTTTAAATTTCTGAATGAACCATAAATATGATTCCCTTCCTCCTCAACCTCCATTTTCTTTTTGTACCTTACAGTCATTATATGTTCCTGTAGATGGAGATCATGATCGTTATCACATAGAAGGATTAATGGAGAGTCCTGCTGTGGATGATGATGGGGATTGCTTCTCACCTTTACTATTAAATGCTACTTCTGTCAACATTGAAGTCTATTATAATAAAGCAGTGAACTATACCTTGATGGTCACCTTTGTATCCTTAATATGTCATCCATTTTAGGATCATGCTAATGTTATATTATCTAAATTTTGGGTGGGTTCCTTAACATGCATGCATCAGGTATCTTTTCTCCAAGTTCTTTTGTTGATTCGACAAATGGAACATAGCAACACTCAATCTGTAAGATTCACACTTTCTATTTAAATGATACAGAACACATTCTATGATATCAAATTTCAACATTGTAGACGTTTATGATTTCAATTAAGTGACAATGGTTCTGATTATCCTGAATCAGGGAGCTGCGAAAGTTTCAATCTTAATGATCGGACAGCAGGCTATCATGGATGCTTATCTTTGCCTTTTACATCTCACAGCAGGAATTTTAGTTGGTAATCTCTGCAACTAGAAGTGCCACCTCACTTACATCTGCTTGAGAATGTTTACTTTCTTGTGTTTTGAAATTTCTGTATTTTATGAATGATGCTCTATATTCGTGAGAATTTCCTTTCTAAAATTTCTTTCTTATTTTTGTGTTAGGTTCGGGAAAGGGTGTGCTTGAAAGATTGTTGCCTACTCTTATTTGAAAAGATAATTTAAAAGGATTCTCTATTGGCTTGGATAAAAATGTATTTGGAGTCTTCCCCTATTTTTGGTCGGGAAATATCAAAATTATGTATATGCATATGATGCAGCCTTTTTGTCTTCTTTGGTTGAATCCATTTATTCTGTGGCTATAAACTAGACGATAGAATTTCATTTGACAGAGAATATTCATGGTTAATCATTATTAGATCTTATCCTTAACCATGGTTAAGTATAAATTTTTTTGATGTGATGTCATGGGCCTTGTCTATTAGTAAGCTTGTGGGCTAGTCTCCCCTAGAATTTCTCCATCAATTTGTACAATGCCAACATGAAGATGGTTCATGCCAGAAATGTCACAACAATTCGTTTTAAAATTCTGACAGTGGGAGTCCCTGATGTGTGCTATTTGTGTTAGCTGATTACTATTTACTATTAACATTTCTTATAATCTCTATGCCTATTTCTGTTTTGTGTCTCAAGTTGCCATAATCCTGCTATTGTTTCAGCACATTCCTTTCATGTGGATTGGTGTAACACCCTTTTTCTGATTTATTCATCCTGCAGATTTTTTATCCATTGGCTTGTTTTCAATCTCACAAAGTGTTCCTCGTTTCTATGCAGAATCCTTATTTAATGCTTTTGCAACTGCTGCTTTTTTCAAGTTTGTAGTCTTCTCAATCTTTGAGATGAGGTACCTTCTTGCTATATGGAAGGCAAGCAGGCCTACAAATAGCGGTGAAGGTTGGGAGACGATGAGGCGTGAGCTTTCAGTTCTGTATAGTCGTTTTTGTAAGTTATTAAATTTTACTTATCAATCGATTGATGGAAATGTTACTTTGGCTTGCACATGCATACAGGCACGTGTTCATACACTTTCTTGAGGTTAGGGGTGACGGTGAGCATAGATCGGTTAAAACCGAGAAACCAAACTGAACCAATCTAGTTCGTTTTTTGGTTAACTGGTTCAGTTATGGTTTATAATGGTAAATAATTTCGGCTTCAGTTTTTGGTTCTGTTATAGAAAATAAGTTATTTTGCCCAAAAACCAACCAAACCGGTTCCAGTTCAGTTTAGAAAAAAGAAAAGAAACTTTGGTTTTCAATTTGGTTCAGAACCAAGCTGACCGATTACACACCCCTACTTGAGGTTATGTTTGTTTTATAGCATCCACTTTGGTGCATTACTTCTGGTTTTTGTTACACACACACACACACACACACGATGCCCTGAAATTATGGAGGTTGTTTTTCATATTTGTAGGTTAATTGATATAACTACTATAATTCTTTGCAGATGGGATCCTTTTGGGCGGCATTCTGGTCATGTATGAGTTCCATAATTTTCTAAGACCAATCCTGCTCCTGATGTACTCCTTTTGGATTCCTCAAATAATCACAAATATTATTCGCGATTCAAGAAAACCTTTGCACCCTCATTATATCTTGGGCATGACCGTTACTCGGCTGGCGATCCCATTATATATTTTTGGATGCCCTAACAACTTCATGCGCATTGAACCTGACAAGACTTGGTGTACTTGTTTAAGTGTATTTATTGGGCTGCAAGCATCGATCCTTCTTCTTCAACATTATCTTGGTTCTCGGTGGTTCATTCCTCGGCAGGTTGGACAGAGTTCTGATTGTTTTCTTTGTGCTTGTGTGTGAAATGATTTCATGTGTTTGTGCTCATTCACTTGCATATATGTGCACCTACACATGCACAAATTCAGAAACCGTGAATCATATATGAAGGTAAAATGGTGATCAAGCCATGTGGAACTGAGTAATGCATAGTGCATCTATCTGAACATTTTCATTCCAATAACTTATGAAGCTATATTCCTTTACTTCCTCAATATATTCAAATATCTGGAACTGCTCTATGAAATTATGTTCACGATCCTCAAATTTTATCTCATTTCTGCCAATACATGTACATGCATAACGAAAATTATATAGACTCGTGTTGCTTATGATTGAAGAAAATGTTTGAACATTTTCTTTATATTCGCTTTTATGTGCTTATGTCCAAACTCTTTTGTACATGCACATGTTTGATGTGTATGAATACTCATTGGAATCTCTAACTTGGTTATCCCCCAAAAGAGTTTGCTGTTTTCCAATAAAATAATTAAAATTCTTGGCGAGAACATTACATGTAATGTATTTTCTGGAGTTCCTTGATGAAAACAATTGTGAAGGCTTAATTTCAAGTAAAAACTGGTTGGGCTGGTCCTTTATCTGTGTAACAGAACTCAGCGATGCCTTTATAAGGGTTTGGTTCTTTTTTCACTGTGTTCTGCTTAAATTGGAGTAATGTAGTGCAAATGGTGCGGCACCTTCTGTATTTCTGCCAAAATAGCAAAAGCCTTGATTTCTTATTTAGTTGAGGCACAGGTTAAAATTGAAGTGTGATTATATCTTCATGGTAACAGTTTCTTTTCGTTTAAAGACTGCCGGGACTTTGTTTATAGAGATGTCATTTTGTCTACTTATCTGCAGATACTACCTGAGAAATATAGCTACTATAGAAGGTTTGATCAAGCTACAAATCAGGCTATGGATTGTGTCATTTGCATGACTTCAATTGATCTCACTCAGCGTTCTAATGATTGCATGGTACTCCTTTGGGAATTTGAATTCTTTTTCCTCCTTTTTGTGTTCATTTTCCACTTACGTAACTTAAACTGCAATTTTTCCAACAGGTGACTCCATGTGATCATTTTTTCCATTCCGGTTGTTTACAAAGGTGGATGGATATCAAGATGGAGTGCCCAACTTGCCGGCGTCCATTGCCACCAGCCTAGGGAGATTACTTCACTTCTGTTTATATTACATAGGATTGATTGACATTGCCCGACTGTTAATCATGGTAATGACCTAATGCAAAACCTTGAAGTACTTCTTACTTTACTTTTAGGTCGAGATTCTTAAGATGGAGTTTTGGTCATCTGTGAAGTGAGATGCATTTATTTACTTATTTGGACCATTTGGAGACCCCTTGGGCAGGCTAGCAATAGAGGCTAGTCCTTTTCTGTATTTTTTCCTCCTGTGCAGCATTCGCAATGCTAAGTTTCATGTAATTTGAGCAAAAGACTGATAATGTAATCTGTTTAGCTCCCAAATAATTTCAGATCAAGTGATGCCTTAACTTTTTTTTTTTCTCTCTCTCTCTTCTTCAAGTTTCAAAATTGCATATAAATCCTTCTTGTATGCAAATATCATCAATTCTTTTACTTGGAGCAAAAGGGAAAAAGGTTCTTTTTGAAATTGATCATCTACTGCATAATTTCTTGGTGCTTGACTTTTGATTGACGTGTACTTCAATTTCTGTTCTTTTTATGTTGTAGTCACGTCTCTTCTTTTCTTTTCTATGTTTTTTAGGTCGGGAAAAGAACCCATATTTTGCTTGGGTACATCTTCAGAAGATAGGTGAGATAGGCATAAAGCAACATGGAATGTTCACTGGTGTAGCAAGTTGTACTTGACATCTCTTGTATTATTTGTATAATGTATATTTTTAGAGCTCTTTGACAATTTCACAAATGAAAATTATTTTCAATTCCAATATTGGCTCACTCCATTGCTTTTTTCTCTTTTGCAAATAAGTTAACTTGTTATAGGAAAGCATATGCAGGTGGGTGGGGGTTGAGCGATTGATGGCTCTCAGTAGAACTCATAGCTCTGGAACCCTTTCATTCCCCCAACCCAAACCTAAATCCCCCTTCGAAATTGTTGTATTGGATTCAGTTGATGGATAATAGTCTAATATGCTTCTTAGACATGGATCTACTTTTGATTCTTGGATCTTTAATATATATATATATATATTATTTTTTTCGCTTTTCCAAGAACTTAGAAGCTATTCTTTCAGCTATAAGATAGCCTAAAAGGCAATTTATGACTCAATTTAGGTGTCTGTTGCAATGAGTGTAATTTTGTATAGCAAATAAAGATAATATGCTTTTCATTTACAAGCCTATCTTGAAGAAAAGGAAATGGTTACAAAGTTTCTAGGTGGTAAAGCACCCCAGTTTTTTCAAGCAGTATATACATTCATGTTCTAAATTCATATAAAAACTTATTTACAAGGTCGCCTGCAGACTGAATATTGAAACTTATTTTGATCTTATGGAAACTGTATTACAAGATTAATTACGTAGAACTAGGAGCAATACCAGGTGACAACAAAGGAGTGGCGGCAGGTGCTATCGCTGGACCAACGGGAGCTACACCGCCACCAAAATTTCTGCCACCAGCAGAACACCGCTGCTCGTAGCAGTTTACAGGATGCTCGATTACTGGGTTACATTCTTCCTTGCTTCTTTGCAGTGGCTTGTCTGGTAAACAGTTGCGACGATCATCAAAAGCAATGCCTTTAGCTGTCAGATTCATGCATATGCCTTCTTCTTCACAGAAGAAATTGTAAGAGAAAGTAAAATTGGACAAATTTGGTAGTATACAAACTCCAGAAGGGATAATTCCATCCATCATATTATGAGCTAAATTTAATATCTCCAAATGAGATAACCCTGCGAGGCTATAAGGTATAGAACCAACTATATTGTTATGGCTGACATCCAACAGTCTCAAATTGTAGAGGTAACCTACTTCTGGTGGCAAACACCCTGTCAAGCTAGTATTAATTAACAGCAACTCTTCTAAAGTTTCTGCAAAATTCGCTATGCTCGGTGGCAGACAGCCTCCAAACTTATTGTTAGCTATTACAATAACAGAAGCTGTACTTCCAGTTGGAAAAGATGG
Organism: Jatropha curcas; assembly: GCF_014843425.1. The sequence continues at coordinate 2,646,737 of NW_023590567.1, forward strand.
AATCACATTAGCAAATCTATTGTTATTAATGAATATTGCATCCAGTTTTTTCTGGAAAAGTTCAGGAGGCAATGGCCCTTCAAACTCGTTGTAACGAAGGTCTAAGTAGGTCAGCATAGGAAGTGAAAGCACAGCAGAAGGAAAAAGACCCACAAATCTGTTATTACTTAGATCAAGCTCATAGAGAAGTGTAAGGTTAGCTATACTTTCTGGGATAAGACCACAAAATCTATTGCTATTTAAATGGATGAGTGCAAGATCACATAAAAGGCCTATCTCGACGGGAAGAAAACCTGCTATATCAACAAAATTTAGGTCTATACCAGCAACAACTTTAATTGTAGGGTCATCAACTGCAGCTGCACAATAAACACCATTATATTTGCATACATTCGGACCAACCCAGTTGGATGTGAAATTGTGAGGATCAGAAAAGATTACTTTTTTCCATGCCTGAAGCGCGATATAAGCTCGTTTGAGTCTTGGGTTTGAAGCAGAAGAATGAGGGTGAGATCGGTGGTGATGATGATGTGCAGAAGAGAGGGTATGTTTTGAAGCTACATTATTAAAAAGGAGAGATGAGTGTAATAATAAGAGTACTAATAAGGCAAGGGAACGAATAGGATTAAGCCAAAATGAAGCCATAGCTTAGTGTTTGAGTTTAAGTTTTTTAAGGTAGTTAAGTTAATGAGCTTTGCCTGCTTATGTAAGGAGCTAGCTAGTAGCTCTTTCCTTACCAAATTTTGAATATTTTCAAGTCATACTTATAATCATGTTTCTCATGTCCAATGGAAAACATTGGTTTTCTTTTCTAGATGACAAATTACAAAGAAAATTCTCAACGACCCATTATAGTGACAGTTAACCGTTACATATAACCTTAAACACATATTCGCAGACAAATTTTGTATCTTCCTTGCAGTTTCTGCTGTCTTTTGAAAGCTCCCTGTAGATGTTTCTGCTGTCCTTACCAAATTTTGAATATTAGACAAAGAATTGGTGTTGATGGGTGCATTTTCTGTGCAACATCAACTTTTCCGACCAAAGGATTAGTGTAGGATTATTCTTGTATTTATCTCTTGTATTAGCTACTAACTCTATTAATTAACTGCAACGTCAAGGATTCGATTCATGGAAAAACACTTATGGAGAGAGAGAGCCTTAATCCTCTTAAAAACGAATGGAAAAGCACTTATGGAGAGAGAATCATAAAACTCTTAAAAACGAAATTAATCTCGTAACTGAAAAATGATTTAATACTCGTTTAACTTAGTATTCTTTCAAGTAACGATAAAGTATATATATATATATTTTTACATAAGATATAGAGTGAATTTAAATTGTAAAATAAATTAAATTAAGGAAAATTATTGCGAGGATTAGTTGCAGGAAATGGGTTTAGGAAAATCGGATTAAGGGAAGACGATGCGCATGATAAGGACTTAGCTCCTTCCAAAATTGTGTGGGTAGTTTTCACAGTTTGTTTGAAGTGGAGAAGGAGAAGGACAGCTTCTTCATCCCCTGAAGAAAAAAAATGGCAAAATTATTTCTTGAAATTGAAGCGATAAGCATGCGATGAACAAACTAAAGATCTAGACTTTGAGATTTTCTTCAAACTTGGTCTAGATACAGGAACACGTGGATGATCAATTTATGACGACATCCATTTGTTCATTTCATAGAAGAATCCCATTGTTTAACATTCCTTCTTCTAAAACCTCATTTCAGGATTTTATGGCTAAGACACTAACACCCATGCACTTACATTTTAGATTTAGAGGGCAAATGTACACATTTGCATTTTAATAATATTTGGAGGGCCAAATATAAGAGTTATTCAAATTAAATTCAACTTAATTTGTTTACTATCAGTCTTAATTAAATTGAGATTAATTTAAAATAAGTAAATAAATCATGAAGGTCTCAAGTTCGAGACTTAAAAAGGAGCTAACAGACAACGTCATTAGAAAAATGGCTTAAAATGAAAACGCTGCTCCTATTGTTCAGTCTGAAGTGTTACTTGGCTCAATAAACCTCCCAATGGATAAAAAAAAACACAATTAAACTAAAATTCACTTAAAGTGAAGTGGCTTAAAAATTTTAATTTATAACCTATGTTGAATACAATGTCACTGGAAATCGAAACGAAGAAACGCAGAACTATATTTAAAATATAATATTAACAGAGACAAATAAAGGACTCCTGACACCATACTAAAATGGGAACTGCAGATATAGGTACTAATTTCGCAAAGGCTTAAAGCCTCAATTTTAGGCAGAAACCTCTTTAACTTCCTCAAGAATAGTTCTTAATTCACGTAAACCAGTATGAAAGATGATATAATTCAGGCAAAAGCTGTCTAATTATTCTCATACAAAAGTTGCTGATACAACAAGAAACACCTTCCAAGCCAAAAGCTTTGCTAGCACTCAAAATTGAAATTGTTCAGGCAACTATATGATTTTATATCAATTTGGACCACTATAGTTTCTACAAAAATTATTCAAACATGAGAATATAACCTAGACAAGCATCACTTTCATCATCATCTGTCATTCCAAAGATAGTAAACTGAAGATCCAATTCCAAACACATTAGCCACCTCCGCCAGATCCATATTTCTTGCCAAAGACAATAAGCTGAAGTTTGTCATAACCGGCAAGCACACCAGCACCTGCTACAGCACGAAGGATGTTTGCACCAGCTCCCTTGAAGAGGGATTTAGTCCCTTCATTCTTGATGATCTGAGAAAATGCATCCAAAGAGCTCTTGTACTTCACAGCTTCTCCTGAGGTCATCATCATCCTTCTACGGACTGTATCAATGGGGTAAGAGGCCAATCCAGCACCAATAGTGATTCCCCATCCCAGTAAGAAACTAGCAAAGAAACTATCCTGTAAAAGACACAGTGTTTCAACACAACAGATTCTTAATATTTCCAAACAACATTATATGCAACAGAAGCTTTGGGAGAAAAGAAAGGAGGGAAGGTAGGAACAGGTGGCATCAGCATAAATCATACCTGTAAATTACCAACCAGAACAACAGGTTTAAGAGAATCATACATTCCAAAGTAGAGACCACGGTACACAATAATTCCAACACAAGATATATTAAAACCGCGATAAAGTCCAGCAATACCATCAGATTTTATGGTTTTCCTGTAAACATCAACCAAACCATTAAACTGCCTCTCACCGCCCTTTTTAGCTGCCTTTGCATCATTGGCCAAACGGGTCCGAGCATAATCCAAGGAGTAAACAAATAGAAGAGATGAAGCACCAGCTGCTCCACCAGATGCCAAATTCCCAGCAAACCACTTCCAGTAGCCATCTTTGTCCTTCTTAAAATTGAACAACCTCTTGAAGTAATCTTTAAAAGCAAAGTTCAGAGCCTGACACACAGACAAGCAAGTAAGCACATAGCAAAGGAATAAGCAGCCAGGCAGCAAGAGAAGTTAAATAAAAAAAAAAAAAAAGAGAGAGAGAGAGAGAGAGAGGGAATCAAATAGAATTTCCCCTCACTTTCTTTCTGAGCAAAGGGAAAGAATGGTAACAGCTAAGAAGCAAAAAGGACTTCAATGAACACTAGAGGTCATGACCATTTTATTTGGACCAGAAAAGACGAAACAATTAAGGCAGAAAAACAAGAAATGTTGAAAGCATAAAAGTTAAATCAATAAAAGGAAATGACCTGGGTGGGGAAATATCTGATAACATTAGCAGTGTTGCCTCTCCATAGAGCAAGTACACCCTCATCTTTTATTGTTCTGGCAAAGCAGTCAGAGATTCCCTTGTATGGTTCAGATAACCGACCAGCCTTGATCATCTCATCCTGATTTTGAATCAAGAGTTTAACTCGCTCAATTGGGGCAGCGGCAGTCTTGGAGACTGCTGCTGAGACTCCTCCCATAAGGAAATCAACCATAAAGGCACCAGCACCTTTCTCAGATGGTGCCTGTACAAATACAGGCGAGAGTGGTGACATAAGTGCCATACCAGTGCCCTGAAGTGCGGGATGCAAATGGTTATGGACACCATTCCCATAGGCTCCAGTCACGCTGTAATTCTGGGTCTGCAAGTTAGGTGATAGTTTAGAAATGAGGGAGGACTGCTCACTTATCTTCTGAAACACTGATGGATGCCATGATCCATCTGCCATGTTTGCAATTCAAGATGGTGACCTAAAAGGAAAAGTGCAAGTCATATAGGAAAAATTACATAAATTGAATTCAAAGAAACTGCTTTAAATTTATGACAAATGAAAAGATTCATCAATACATATAAAGAAACATGCAAAACGAAAAGAGTCATTAATCCACTAAATAGCATGATCAGTCTACCACAGAAAAACTTGTCCATCATGATAACGAACCTGACTAAGTTGTCATTCCCAAGCAGAAAATCCACTAAGAATGAAAATACAAAATGAGAATCGACACTCCGAGGTTTTCAACACAAGAAATGCACATCCAAATAATCTACATTTCCATATTATTTAGACCATATAAAGCTGTGATGATTAAATAGTTAACAACCTTCATATGTGTTTCACCAAGCAATTACATATACTTGTATCTAGTTCTCCGAGTACAAAAGCACCTTCATTTAAATCTTACAAAGAAACATTTGATAGCTGGGACGACCACCGGGAACAAAACAGAGCAAGAAAACTCACTCAGTGATTTAGTTATAATACAATGAAATTCACCATCACATGATAGTATGATACCATTTCTTGACGAGTCCAAGGAAACTTGTCGACGAGTCTTTTGACTGCAATAAGAACATAAACACACTTTTCCTGGTGCAACAAAATTCAATTGAAAATACACCATGGCAATTCAATTGGGTAAAAACCATTTCAGAAATTTAAGTCATAACAATGCAAGCATCAAAATTACAATTCCTTCTCTTGGACCCAAATTATCCAGCAAAGAAACAAATTACTCAGAACAGAATTGGACCCCAACATTCAAGTCCAGACATTTATTAGGTCAACATATTTTTTCATCAGTTCTCCCTGATTTTCGGGCAACAGAAATCGACTTTTTTTAATTTAAATAAATTATGTATAAATATATAAAAGAACAGGCGACACCATCTTAAAGGCCAAATAGCAAGCGAATCATTTATTTCCATTATGCAAAGATCCACACTAACAGCCTCCTATTTAGATTACAAATTATACTTCAAATTTCAGAAGTCAAAGCAAGATTAATCATAAGAATTTTGAAAATTTGTGCTCATTTTTTTCTCGGCAGCCAAACACAGATGGGAAATGATAATCATCTATACCGATAAGCCAACGAGGTAAAAGGACAATGGATCCCTATATATAGAGAGAAAGAGATCAGTTACCTGAGAGGTCGCCGAAAATTAAGAGAACGCCAGTTAGACTCGCGACCTCCTGCTTGTAAGTATAAAATGACGGAGACAATCTGTACTTATATGACTGTGATCGTCTAGGGTTTCTTATCCTCAAATGACTAATTTATCCTTTCTTAATCTCCATCTGTAAGACTGTAACGCTTCACTGCTACGGAGCAAGGGAAACTCGGATTTAGCTCAATGACTCGTTGGGCAACACTGACCGAGTGACAGATCCTTTGACTTTGGGCCTGACTTCAGTTTTTGTCGGCCCAAATGCACCTTATATTTAATTAATTATTTTATTATTACATTTTCTTTTAATAAAAAATAATACAAATAACTTTAGAGAACATATGAAATATAAATTATTTATTTTAATATTGTTAAAAGATAAAAAAGAACAATATTCGACTTTTAATGTCATATTCACATGATGTCTGCAATCACAAATCGCAGGCTAAGTTATCATGTATTACAATATATGAATTATATAAGTAACTACTGATAATCTCTGCAAAGTTGATTGAGAGAAAAAGAGAAATAAAACAACATATCCATAGATGAAAAACACGAAGACTGGGAAATGCTCTTAAGGATAGAAATAATCTTCGAGAAAATTTACGAGCCCTGCAAAATCTAGTGTCAGCTTCCTAACCTGGCTGAAAGTGGCTATGCAAAAGTGTCCACTCGACCTGCAGACCAAAACCCATTCAATTGCTGTCAAGAAGCCAAAATTAAAAGGCAAAAGATCAAGACGAAGACATTCAAGGAACCAGTTCAAGGAGCTCCACTTAAATACATTTAACAACCATCAGGTCAAGACGAAGACATTCAAAGCATTGGAGCTTCACGTTTGATAGCTTAATTTCCTCTAGTCCAGTAGAGAGAAGAACTGTGAAATGCCTCAGTAGAGGTAATGAGCCAAGACACAATATGTAAATTTCAAAACTTGGAGTTTCACCAGACAGGAAAACAAAATATGCAGGTCATATGAAGATAAAGGCGAATAGGACAAGGACAATTCCTTTAAGCAGCTGAAATGGTGAGTGAAATTTGGTCCCAAAATGCAACCATTCAACTTCAGCTGCTCTAAATTGATTGTTTTACCTTGGAAAATCTTAGTTCGCAAGACATACTTGCCTTCAATTTGTTGATCACGATAGCTGATTATAGGAATTTGGTTACAACAGCTTTTGTTACAATTGAAGACGAGCTAAACAATTAACGCCCTTCACAAAGGCAAATTCCATCCACTGATCAATATCATCCGTGTAATTACACCTAAGACAGCAACGAACAGCGAACATGCGTACTTGGATGCCCATATAAGATTGTAAGAACTGATTAACTGCTCTAACAAATCTCTACTTGTAGCTATTACAAGGGAGTTGAATAGTTTTACAGAACTCGAACATGTTAGATATATCCAAAGTGAGAATGGAAGCAGAGAGGCATACTGGTTTCCATCTGTGAGATAATAAACTTGTTGCAACGGCATCTTTTGTTTTCAAATGTTTTTGCACTATTTCAAGAATCTCATCTGACAATTTGCTGATGCGATCTCTGATTTCTTCCTGCAGCAGAGTTGTAATCATCAAAGAATATACAAACTGAACGTGTGTCAGGAAAAGATAACATGAATTCAATTACATTAGATACCTTATTTTCAGATGAAGCTAAAACAATTTTCGACAAATCCATGATTGACAAGAGGACTACCTCGTATTAGGATGGAAACTTGAGAGAAGTAAAGGGAGAAAAATGCAAAATATATTAGGCTAACAGAGTTGCACAATTATTAGATTTAGCAATTAGGTTTATGAGAATCCTAGTAGGTTTAAAGTCCTACTAGTAGTGACAACATTAAATTTCAAAATTCTAATTTTACAGATAAAATTTTACTTGTCACATGCTAAAATGTAATGGTTATTTTAAATTTATTTTCTAGTCAATATTTTTAAACTAGTAAATTATTGTACCATCATATCAAACCATAAAACAAGCAAATATAAATTATAGTCTTTGCCAGTTACATGTAATCTGATAAGAAGTCTGAAATTCGAATTCGATCGATAATAAATGTTTTTACCAATTTGATGAATTTAGATAATAGCTACTTGTTGTATAGTTCGCAATATTATTTCAACCCATTGAGCCTCTCAATAAATATTACAAAAAAAAAAATAATAATAATAGTCTTGCAACAAAGTTACAATGACAAGAAATCTCATATTCGGACAATGGAAAGAAGAAAAACTCTCTTACTCTTGAAATCTGCTACTACTGTAAACATTCTGAAGAAGAGGAAAACAAAACCTAATTCAAAAAAAGAAAAAAATTTGATGTAGCTTCATAGACAATGTTTGTTTGCTTGAGGAGAGACATTTACAAATACAAGAAATATTTGGACAATTACAAGTTTACAACACTTCTTTACATGTCTGCATATATCATCCCTTTAACTAATAAGCAAGCAGACACCATTTCTTTTTGAAGATAGCATTCTTGACGTTTGCAATGGCTCTAGTGTCAAGATCTTCTTCGCTAAAATGATAGAACAATCAACCAAAAGTTGAAAACAAGGTTCAAGTATGTATATGTATTTCAAAATGAGAACTTTTACCTTCTAATATCTGTGGCCTGAAATCTATGCTCATTTAACAACTAAAAGTTGGTCATAAAATTCTGCAAGAAACATATGCTAAGCAGAACACAAGGAAAGTCTTTGCTTTGCCAGCAAGTCTTTTAGTTTCTTGAACAGTTGACGATTAGAGAACAAGTAATTCTGGAATTGTTTCCTCAAGTTGTGCAATAACTTATCATCATTGTTTGTGCTGCTGTTGAGCAGCTTTGTGAAGAGTTCTTTCCATAGATCGACATTCCAATATCTGAAGACGATTTTACAAGCAACTTGGAAATCAGAAAAGGAGAAGAAAAAGGATTATTAAGACGAATAATCTGGAAAGGAAAAGAAAAGAAAATTTCTGATTTAATGGCACTTAGTTTCTTGAATTTATTCATTCAAATATAGGGAAGCAAAGATTGGCACGTTCTGATGGATAAACTACAAAGAATCTAGCTTAACTAAGAAATATACCGTTTAAGAGGTGTTTTTGGTAGATAAACGCAGCTGCCATCTGATGTTGCTTTCTTTTCAATCTCCAAATAAGAATTATGCAGCATCAAATGGACGATGACACAGAGGCCGTATGTGTCCACCTGACGTTGAAAAACAAAGAAATTTTATGAATGGTCAGTCTAGTAAAACTAGCACCTTCTCTGTAAATGCTTCATTAACTGGATACTGGCCTGAAACCTCCACTGCTTATGTTCTTGCATTTCAATACAGCGAAAGCCAGAAGTCCGGCAATCTCCCTCGAATTCTACATCTTGAGGAAAGAGATGCATATCTATTCCCTTCCCCCAATCAACAAGGCAGAGGCCCTACGCAAGAAAATTCTAAGTACATTTTTGAACAATTTGACCAAAATTAATCTCTAAGAACCAAAATGTACCTGATCAACCCAAGGGCCACTTCGATCCAAAAACCCATCTTCAGTAAGGTCATTCCTGCCAAAATCCAGGTTATTAATGTCATAATTTCACAAAGTGCCATACACTTCCACACCATTTGTAAAAGTGGTTGATGCATTGTATCACTTTAAAATGGCAAGGGTCTTTGGGAACTTCATAAGTCATCTGTTCCCATTAAATTTTTGCATAACATAATTTCTAAGGTATATTTCTACTAATCCAACAGTTTCATAAACAGCCAAATCACCTCTATATCCTACGACGCAATAGATTTAGATGCAACAATCCAGTATTCCTGAGTTACAATAATGTCTAGAATCAAATACATTGTGAATTGTCAAAAACCATGATGGAAACAAATTTACCTGGAATAGCGAACAAGAAGATTATCGGGCTTGAAATCACCATGAATTATGCCAACATCATGTAAAGTTTCCAGCATGTAGAGCATCTCTACAGTGTAATAAATGCATAAAACCTCCTCCATGGACTTCCCAATGACAACATAGGAATTTATGACATCCTACACATGATTACATGCAAGCACTTGTATTCAATATGATGTGCCTGATAAGAAAAGGAAGATATATATCGAAGCAAACTTACATGGAGAGTTCCATGGGATAGATAGTCACAGACAAGTATGCTGTAGTCGGAATATACATGCATTCCATGAGCAAAACCAAAGCTTGACCTCTGATAGAGTCCAATGTCAATAACAGTAAACTTCTTTAAACCAACAGATGCTGAAATGTAATGAAAAACTCAAGATTACATACTTGCTTGTTTGAGATCCGTTCATCAAGTTGACGATAAATGTAAAATTCCCAGGGAAAAGGCGGCTTTTGTATCTGCAAGACATAGGGTATTATTATACAAACCAAAATTCAAATATAGAAATCCTTATCAAGGAGAGGAGAATAACTACCTTTAATGCAACAACGTCATCAGGATTACTATTGACATATGCTTTAAATACATTAGCAAAACCACCCTGACCAGCACAACCCTTGATTTGGTACTGCTTTCCACCTTTAAATATCACAATACAGGTAATAAAAAATAATGAAAAAATTTAAATATCTCAAGTGTCTCTTAAACATAATTGAAATGACGCTTCATAAAAAGAAGAGGGTTCTTTAAAACTCGTAGCTAATATAAAAACAACGTTCGAAAAAGAACAATAGAAGACAAATTTTTACCAAATTTTAACTATTTGGGGACTTTGTCCTGTTATTGGTTTATTTGGCTTCAAAATCAAATCAAATATCATTCACGCATTTTCTCCACATTGATTCTTCAACATATTTTAGAAGTTAACCTTTACTCACGTCTAATTAAAGAAAAACAATAATCAAGAATTTAATTTGTTTCCAAAGATGAATATTTCAATTAAGATTAAATACTAAGAGCAGCTTAGGATATCTATGCAGATATAAAGATGAGAATCACCTATCTTAACAATCTTATTTCTTGATGCTTTTCCTAGAGAAGACAAGTCCACTTTCCCAGAGTATGCTTTATTACTTGCATGGTATCCCTGAAACAAGAGCAAAGCAAACTCAGGTCACGTTAACTACTGATCAGGTGGATTGATGAATAGTCATGAAAGTAATGGTAGCTAAATTTTTTTACATCATATCTCATGATTTGAGCGTTTATCTTCTTCCATATCTCTTCCTTGGTGGAGGTGGACCATGGATTAATGTATTTTCTCCCATGTGCAATGGATTCAACACCATCTATCTGCAAAAATAGGGATACAACTACTCATTTGAACAAACCAGTGCTTCAACCTGAACATATGTCTTGAAAGAATAGAGAAACGAATATGAAGTGAAATCAGAGTTTGTTGATATATATTGATGTTATAATTTCTATGCACAAAGCTTGCTATCATATTAGGTTATTTGGAAAACATACTTTCAACATTAAGACGTTCATTAAAAGAAGAAATTCCCATAACTAATAGCGAATGTTTAACTATGTGGTGATTAGGAAAGGATTATGAGGAAATAGAAGCATTTATAGATGTGTGATACCAAAAATAATAGCAAGGAAAAGAAAGAAAGGAAAAGGGGGGAAGTGCCTCTTCACTAACTTAAGGTTTGCACAAACAAGTATGATCTATGTGTGTGCATGCACATGCTTATGCAAAACAAACTCTGCACAAAATATGATGACTTGAACATGGTAGCTTTTTGCAAAATCAATAGCATTCAGATAGTTAAATTGTTGAGAATTTGGGCCCTAGGAGCAAATTAATCAAATCAAATTCAATTATATGTTTCATATTAAGCTTATAATGAGTTGGACTTACCTTTAACACAAAATGGCCATTTTGGTTGGTTCACACTTCACATTATATGCCCTTTTAGTTATTTGTATTTATCCGATGTGAGATTACCCATATACTCTAACATAAATATATTAAACATACAATATAGAAAACCCAGAGAAAAAAAAAAAAATCAAACTTTGCAGATTGTTTCTGTCACTGGTATGCACACCTTTTTAAGTGACCAACCATTTACCCTGTGGGACATTCTGTCAAGAAATAAAGCATGTGCTCCCATCAATCTTTCAAGGGGTTTGGCTTTCCTGTTATGCCAATATAATAACCACGAAATTTAATTATATTTTAAACAGAGAGAAGCAAGCAAAAATCCATTGAAAAAGACAAAGGCAAACTAGAGGGAGACACCTTAAAATGCCAATCTGGTAAACCATGTGTGCTCGCTGCCAATTCTCTTTGACTTCAAGGAGAATGGCACACTGTTCATAAAGCAAAGATTGATCAATACATATCATGTTCTCCTCCATTTCTTTGAAAACAATTTCTGAGTCATCAATACCTTCCAACTACAGAACCCAACAAAAATGAATTAACCCTTCAAATAATCCAACTTCACAGAAAAGTAAAAGAAAACCTAAACTAACCCACTACTATTGGAAAATCTACACAACCAATTGAAAGTATTAAATATTAAGAAAATTAATATTACAGAGTCTACAATCAAGCAGAGAAACCTAATTAACCAATCAAATAACTAAAAACCCAACACAAAACAAATGAATAAATAAACAAAATCCCATCAAAGCTACAAATTTAAGAGTAAAGGAAAGATTATAGCGAAAAAAAGAAATGAAAAAGAAAACCAGAGCGAGCAAAGTAGCTCAGAGTTAAGAGTAAAATTTACATAGAGGAGCCAAATCTTGAGAAATCTGGGATCGTTCTGGTAGTGGGTATTGTGCTTGAAAGTCTTAACACAATCAATTACACGCTTGTCTAAATCACCGAAAGCTTTGTTATCAAGTGCATTCTTGATTGACCTGTAATCACATCAATCTGAAACCACTGCCAAAATGAAATAAATAAACAAGACAGACAGACAGATATCAGCAATTACACTAGCCACGGGAAGAGAGGATCATGAGCAGAGGAGAAGTCGCCGGATTCTGTTAACATGACGGTCATATAGCCTTTGCGGGTCGCGAATTTGGAATTATGACTTTGTGAGTAGCACTAAAAGAGAGAGAAAATGAGAAAATGAAGCGGGAAATGATTCAGTTTCAAAAGTTCGAAACTTCTGCAAAAGTGCCCCGCTAATACCGATTCCCAAATAAAACGACTGCTCGCTTGGCATACATCTCTTGTCGTTTCATGCGGACGAAGAAAGATTTTCATACGATCAGGATCTATGTTGCATGGAACTTTCTTTCGCTGCCGTTTTCATGTGTCAGACGTTTCCCGCACAGAAATGCTTAGAAATTTTTCGGAAATGTTTCAAGACCTTTTCCATAAATTAAGTAATTTAGAAACACGTTTTTTCTTTCTAAATATGTTTCCATAAATTGAAAATTTTCAAAAACTCATTTTTCTAATTTATACTATATATATAAAAGTGAGAATGAATGACAATAATATGATTGCCGATATTATTTTTGAGAAATTTAAGATATTTTAAAATAACCTTAGTCTTAAACAATTAAAAAGTTTTAACCTAAAAATATATATAATATTTCTATAATTTGATTGTATATTTTTTTTACTTTTTTTTTCAAGACCTTTTCCATAAATTAAAGTTAATTTAGAAAAACACGTTTCTTTTCTTTTCTTAAATATGCTTTCCAATAAAATTTCGAAGAATTTCTCAAAATAAAAACTCATATTTCCCTATTATTTATACTATATATATAAAGTAGTGAGGAATGAACTGACAAATAACTTATGGATTTTCCCGGATCATATTATTTTTTTGAGGGAAATTTATATATTTTTAAAAATAACCTGGTAGTTCTTAAACAATTAAATAATAGTTTTGTTAACCTTAAAAAGAATATATATAATATTTCTATTTACATTTTGCATTTGTATATTTTTTTTACTTTTTTTCAATATATATAATATAGATATATACTTATTTATATATAAATATATATGAGTAATTAAGTCATATTTAAAAAATTTTTAATTTTTATCATTTTATCTCTATTATGCGTTATAATTAATATTATATTAACTTATTGTATATTATTACTGTAAATTCATTAATAAATAATGTTATTATTTTATACATTATTATTATTTATTGAATTTATAATTAGCGTCCAGAACTCATTATATTTTCAAGATATGAGTATTGTTAACATAAGAGGCATTAGTCGAAAAATCTTTATCATTTTTTGGAATTTATTTCTTAAATTAAATATACTTTCTATCGATGGATTTCCAATTTGGTGATTTTATCAAAGCTGCTAATGCATTAAATTTTTTTTACACTGAAACAAATTGCTCGCCTCTTATACTTTTTGCCGGTTGGCCAAAAAATTTAAACGATAAAGTTATTTATCCTAGCTTTTAAACATCCTCATCAATCTTTTTTTATGTAGTCTTATATTGATATCTTAGTATAGCTCAATTCAAATTTCCTATAATCTCTTCCTATTAAAGAAGTATTACGATTAATAAATTTTTTTTAAATGCTTTCATGGATTTTTCAAGTGGACTAAAAAAATAAAAATTTAAATGAAAAATTTTTATCACACAGTGTTTAAAATTATTTCATATTCTCGATCTGTAGTTCCTTGTGTTTACAAAGTTGTTAGTGTTTATTTTATTACTCGGGGACGATTATCTCAAGTCTGTAAGAGTTTATTTAAACAAAAATATATACTAATATAAAATTTATAATTATAAAGTTCTAAAACTATTTGACTCGAATTTTCTATAACTTTCCAAATTTTTGAATTTTTGCTTTAAAAAACAGGAAATGAAAAACACCAACTGACGTACGATATAAAAACTGTCCTGATGAATCTGTTACTGTTCGATATATAATAAAAAAATTAATTATTTATCATGCTTTCATGATTTTAATTGACTAAAAAATAAAAATAAAATGAAAAATTTTTATTGTTTATAAATATTTAATTTGATTTATTGTTAAAGTGTATTTATTTATTACAGGAGATTATAGTGAAAGTTATTAACAAAATATATAAATTAATTATAAAACTTATAATAGAAGCTATATGATGATTTTTATAATTCAATTTTGATTTTGTTTAAAAAAGAAATGAAACCAACTGACGTACGATAAAAACTGTATGAATCTGTACGTTGATATATAATAAAAAAAATTATTTTATCTATAAAGTGTAATGTATTTTAACCACTCAATCTAAATAAGAATTTATATTTTAATATTACATAAATAAAAAATTAAACTAGCATAAATAATGAGTATATAACAAGCATAGTCAACGTGCAACGCACGTTATAAAAAAAACTAGTTAAAATAAATGCATAAATAAATACAAATTCATAAAACATGTAATTTTATAATTATGAAACTTGTAATTTTTTTAGATATGATTAAATATTGATTGGACTTTAACTTGTTATTAAATATATTTAATGATTTATAATAATTTATATCTTTATATTAATAAATATAATTCTATATTTTTCATATTTACGCGTTTTTCTCATGTTTTCGGTTCTTATATTTTAAAAAAAATACTATTTTCCGTGTACATTTTTGCATTTCGATGCTTCTGATTTTCCGTTTCCGTGCAACATAGATCACGATTTATTTCACTGTTAATTTAATTTTAAAAAAATTAATTCTTATTTTATAGTAATTAGTTAGTTTGTCATTTTAATTTGTGAGAAAATGAATTATTATTAGGGATGGAGGAGTTACCGCTATTGTTAGTCTTGTACAAAAAGAATTGTCCCGTTCATAGGGAAAAGGAACGGTGAACAAAGACCTAAGTACCTAACACATTTCAATTCACTTCACTTTACCTGTATCTTTCCTTTCAATGGCCATTGCTGGAGCAACCAGGCCCACCACTCACGAGAGTAGGCGCAAGACCAGACCTTCACCATTCACCGCCTCCTCTCTTTTTTTCTAAGAGGGGAAAGTGAAAGAAAGAGAAAGAAAAGACTTTTCTTACTTTCGTTATTTCTTTCTTTCTTTCTTTCTCTTTTTGTTTTGTCTTAAAAATTCTTTACGGGAAACAAAAAAAAAACCAGAACCTCAGGTAAATAAATAAATAAGTCAATAAAAGAATAGAAAAGAATGGAGCTTGTGTGGTCCTCACTCATTACCTCTAATATCTCTCTCTATTATTTTTCATGTTCTTTGGCTACACTCCTTAGACCCTCTCACTGTTTGCACAGAATACATTTTGCTTTTGGTTCTCAATTTGGTGACTTTCTTGCTTCCCATAAGTAAAAATAATGGATGGAAAAGGGAAGCAAAGGATTATTGAAAGGTTGGTGAAGAAAGAATTAGCTGAGTTTGGTGGTGAATCATCAGATGATGATGGGTCACTAGAGATGGGAAGTGTAGATGATTGTATTGAGAGTAACAAGAAAAAGAAAGCGGTGGCTGGCGGTGGAAAGAAGGGATTCGGCGGTGGTGGTGCTGGGAGTGGGGGGATGAGGTGTTGTCAAGCTGAGAAGTGTACGGCTGATCTAACCTATGCAAAGCCATATCATAAGAGGCATAAGGTTTGTGAGTACCATTCGAAGGCTCAGATTGTGGTTGTTGATGGGATTAGGCAACGATTTTGCCAGCAATGTAGCAGGTTAGATTTAGAGATGACCTTTTTTTATTTTCTTTTTTGTTATTAGCAAATATGAGCGAAATTTTGAGTCTTTATGCCTTAATTATGGTCTTTGTTGTTTAAGATGTAGCTTAATATTATGGTATTAAATAATTTAACAATTTCAAGTTTTTGTTTCAACTTTCTTTACCAGTAAGAAGATGTTAAAATTTGACTTAATTAAACTGTTTTTTAGTTTAGAAAAAGAAAAAAAAAAACAAGGAAAATAAGATTCATAAGGTTTATTTCCAACCTTAAATCCAAGTTGGGGTGTCATGTTTGTTGCTGGTTGCTAATTGTATTACATATCCTGAAAGATAGTGTCTTTCTCCTTCTTCTTCTTCTTCCATTTTTGTTACTGCATGTTTTCTTCTTCCATTTTTGTTACTGCATGTTTTTCCTTCCTTGGGTAAATTTATGAACTAACTACTCTCAAAGCTGGGCTACTTTTTATTTGTTCATCTTCCCTGGTAGTCTGTTCTCGCCAAGAAGAAAATAGATGAAACGTAGCAATATGAAATTTCTCTCTTTATGCTTGGTCGATGCTAAAACTTTGGAATTTTGAACCTACAAGTTCTAAAAGATGCTATCTTTGCATCTTCCAAATAATGGTTGGTGATATGTTGGATGAAATGAGGCATTGGTAGGATGCACAACAGTTGAACAAATCTTGAAAGTTATTTCAGAACAGTTTGCTTGTAGTAGGCTGTTTGTTCCTGATATTTACTTTCCAGCCTATTTTAAGGTTGTTGAGTAATCATTCAATTCGGAAATGATATTTTTTCCATTAATCATGATGCATAGATCATCTTGAATCTTCGTAATCCAGTGTCTTGTTGTGGCTGTATTTGGAATTTCTGATCCGTTCCGTCGATCTTGTTTTATTTGGCATATTATGCTGTGGAATCTATTGCATTTGCTCTATGATCTATAGGAAATTTTTTAAAGGTGGAATCAGCTGTTAGTTACAGTGGTTGGCGCTAATTTTATATAATTCATTAGATACTTTTTTTCCTCTGCGTCCTTATTTCGCATTGTCACAAACTCACATGCACACACATTCCAAGTTTCTGAACTGCCTATTACATTTTTCAGTCTGATAGGGAATTTTGTGATGCAGATTTCACGAGCTATCAGAATTTGATGAAACCAAAAGGAGTTGTCGTAGGCGTTTGGCTGGACACAATGAGCGACGAAGAAAGACTCATACAGAAAATTCAATCCACAAAGGAACAGGTACCCAGTTGAAGAATATGGTATGTGGACAGGTCGATGACAGAGGAAGAATTAAGATAACCATCCAAGACAATGCCACTTACAAGCATTTCCAGATCAGACAAACCAATTGTTCTTAAGCTTGCTCCCTCTCTTCTGTCATCGTAGAATGTAGTCGTGGTAGTAGTAATAGCAAGAGCATTGTTCCGTAGTGTATAGTTATTGAAGATTTCTCTTAGGTTTAGTACATGCTAATGCCTTAGGGCATCCATTTCAGGATGGCAAGATTGCTAGTTCCGGTGCTAGATTTATGAAAGTCTGTAGGCTAGCCAGGGGTTTCAGTGCACCATAGATTGCAGCTTTTTTAGTACCCAATGTGATTTGCTCAACCTAACTTATGTTGATAAGGTTTGAAAACCTAATGTATGCCTGATAAGGTTTGAATTGCCACCGAACCCCTTCTTCCACCACCGCTGCCGCCAGCCACCACATTCTTTCTACACTCCCCATCTCTAGATACCCATATCACAACTCAACTCAATCTCTACCATTTGTCGACAATTTATACATTTCTAAACTTGTTTGCAAATCCTAAGAGATTGCAATTTTAGATAGAGAATATTAAATTTCGATTCAACTCAAGTTTATAATAAATTAAAGTTGTAACCAATTAGCTCGAGTTCAACACGGATTCGTCTAATATAATAAGCAGATTAAGGTTTTAATTGCAATACTCGTTTATGATATAAACCCGTTTAATCTCTTAAAGTTGTAACCAATTAGCTCGAGTTCAACACGGATTCGTCTAATATAATAAGCAGATTAAGGTTTTAATTGCAATACTCGTTTATGATATAAACCCGTTTAATCTCTTAAAGTTGTAACCAATTAGCTCGAGTTCAACACGGATTCGTCTAATATAATAAGCAGATTAAGGTTTTAATTGCAATACTCGTTTATGATATAAACCCGTTTAATCTCTTAAAGTTGTAACCAATTAGCTCGAGTTCAACACGGATTCGTCTAATATAATAAGCAGATTAAGGTTTTAATTGCAATACTCGTTTATGATATAAACCCGTTTAATCTCTTAAAGTTGTAACCAATTAGCTCGAGTTCAGCCACACATTTCTTTCTACACCTCCCCCATCCTCGCTACGGTGGATACGCACATACTCACAATAGTCTCAAAAAAAAACGTTCTCCCAATCTCTTTCCAGTTTGTTCGACAAACTTCCGTATCACATTTCTAAACTTCGTTTTGCATAATCCTAAATGGCTTGTCCGCCAAATCTTTTAGATTAGAGATAACTATAAATTATCTCCGATTTTCAACACCTCTCAAGATTATAATAAATTAAAGAGTTGAACCACTATTGACTCCGAAGGACCCGTCTCAACCACTGGATCTCGTTCTAATTATAAAAGTAAGCAGCCCTACCTTAACGGTGTTCAGGTGATTGTATGGGGCAACACTCGTGTTAAAGTTGTAACCAATTAGCTCGAGTTCAACACGGATTCGTCTAATATAATAAGCAGATTAAGGTTTTAATTGCAATACTCGTTTATGATATAAACCCGTTTAATCTCTTAAAGTTGTAACCAATTAGCTCGAGTTCAACACGGATTCGTCTAATATAATAAGCAGATTAAGGTTTTAATTGCAATACTCGTTTATGATATAAACCCGTTTAATCTCTTAAAGTTGTAACCAATTAGCTCGAGTTCAACACGGATTCGTCTAATATAATAAGCAGATTAAGGTTTTAATTGCAATACTCGTTTATGATATAAACCCGTTTAATCTCTTAAAGTTGTAACCAATTAGCTCGAGTTCAACACGGATTCGTCTAATATAATAAGCAGATTAAGGTTTTAATTGCAATACTCGTTTATGATATAAACCCGTTTAATCTCTTAAAGTTGTAACCAATTAGCTCGAGTTCAACACGGATTCGTCTAATATAATAAGCAGATTAAGGTTTTAATTGCAATACTCGTTTATGATATAAACCCGTTTAATCTCTTAAAGTTGTAACCAATTAGCTCGAGTTCAACACGGATTCGTCTAATATAATAAGCAGATTAAGGTTTTAATTGCAATACTCGTTTATGATATAAACCCGTTTAATCTCTTAAAGTTGTAACCAATTAGCTCGAGTTCAACACGGATTCGTCTAATATAATAAGCAGATTAAGGTTTTAATTGCAATACTCGTTTATGATATAAACCCGTTTAATCTCTTAAAGTTGTAACCAATTAGCTCGAGTTCAACACGGATTCGTCTAATATAATAAGCAGATTAAGGTTTTAATTGCAATACTCGTTTATGATATAAACCCGTTTAATCTCAACCATTTATGAGACCCCTACTTGCCACCTTTATATGCTCTTTGTGGATTTAGTATTTAGTTAATGTGGGATTCTTGACACTATTTTATCTCATATTTTAAATTGAGAGACATTATTAAATTAAGTATACTATCAAAGAGACCGGAACATGCTTGCTCATCATCTATTGTCGAACTCAATTTTGATTGCGATAATATGTTTGTCACTAATGTGAATCGAGAATTATGGAAAAATAATGAAAACCCTTGTACTATGTATAAGGAGAAATTTGTTGAAGGAGTTAATTAATTCTTACAATTTTACTAAAGGAAAATATCAGTCAAAATGTTGCAAGAGTACAAACTTATTTAATACTCAATACTATAGTAATCAACCTTTGTGGCAGTATAAGACAACAATAGGAACAGAAGGTCACTGCCTTAAATAGTTTTTGTGATACCACCTAAATACTTAATACAATAGTTTTTGTGCTAATCCCAACATGTTTGATTCATTTTAATGCATTAGGAACCAAAAGAGTCACAAATTTTTTTGGCTAAAAGACAAGCTAGAGAATGAAAAATTATAAAATATACCTCATCTTGTCCATAGAGGGAGCTCCCTTCCTTGAAAATTGTGTTTTCGAAGTCAATAGAAATGGTCAGCTCAACAGTAGGACCTAGATTTGTCATTGTCCTCTTGCCAAGTATCGAGATTGTTTTGTGTAGAGGAGCAGGGGAAGATGTCAATTTCAACAAAGAAGATTCTGAAGTTGAAAATATAGGTGAAGTCTAACCTGAGGAAGAAATAACCATATTTCAGCAAAGGAGATGTCGAAGTTGAACGTATAGGTGAAGTCTGACCTGAGGAAGCGCATAAGTGAGATAGTAGTGATCTTTTTGGTAACCAGGAGTGTAATAATGCTCCACCAGCTTGAACTCTTCTTCATCTTTCTCTTGCAGACTCAAACTCTGCACCATCAATGACTGTCTTTCCTATGTTTTTGAAGAAAATTATTAATTACACAGTTAATTGACAAATTATCGCGTCAATAGAGGATTAACCAGCACCACCTTAAAACTCAACAATTGAGAAATGTACATAACCTTGAAAAGCTTGGATATCATTGTTAACTTATACTTCCGGCAAAACAACTACACAAGAAAAGACTTCAAAAATACATTGAAAAGCTTGGATATCATCGTGCCTCATTCATTTTCTGTCTCTGGCTTTGAATTCTTGCACTCGCACAAACATTTAAGTAATTTAAATTGTACTGAACTTCAAGGATGCAAATAATAGTACGAGATAAAGAAATTTTCATGGTTAGTTTATCTATTGGCTGCTTGCATCACTTGAATGCTTGACTATATCATATAATGCATAAATCAAAACTTAGAGCATATATGTATATACCCAGTGTGAACATATTAATAATTACTGCCACATTTGCAGACATATTGTCCAGAGGACGTTGATGAAGGAAAGGTCAAGCCTGGTGAATATGCGCTCAAACATTTGATGGAAGTTGAAATTGGTGGATTTTATAGCACCCCAAACCAGATGGAGTTGGCGGCCTACTTGTTGAAAAATGCTTCTGCTCTTGGACGGTTGGTCATCACGCAAGAAGTAAAACCACATATTCTGAAGAGGCAGTCATGGGATGAAGGAGAACGTGAAATGTTGTATGAAAGAGTAGGGGACTTTGCCAAAGATGGAGTGCTCGTTGTCCGATGAATCCTCCATTCAGATTATTTTATTTTATAATCTACAAGTTTCATTTATCTTTAGCAATGTAGTATCTAAATTTAGGACTTCAATGTTTAGGACAGTTCTCATTCTCTCTCTTAGGTAAATAATCAAAATTTGACCAATAGCCCAAATTGATATTGCAAATGGTTTAGCCCAATGGGCTTAGCCCATTTATTTGGGTTCCTTGCAAATTTAAATGCTAATCATTGCTTTGTAATCAACGCTGGATAGTTCCATGATATTTCCTAAAAGGAAAATTCTAAGGAGGAGAAGCATCATTATCACTCTTTGGATAGCAATTTTTATTTTATTAGCACATGTCTTTTCCACCTTTAGGATTTTATTAAAAAAATGTTTCCCATTCAATGATGTTACTCCAAATCATTCTAATTCTAGTTAAAATCATTTAATTATCTTCCATTTTTTTTAAATTCCATGAATTTTTTCATTTGCATTAATTGTTATTTGTTCATGTTCTGATGAAAGACTATATTAGATAACAAATTTTCAACTGTCGCGACACTAAATTTATGAAGTTCCTAAATTTAGAAAATTTTCATGAGTTATTAATTGCTCTGGATTTATTCAAATTTATTTAAATTTGTAAATTTATAAAATTTCACGAGTTATTAATTGCCCTTAACTATTCAAATTTATCCATAGGGATTGTAGAGCATTTATGATTTTAGCATAATTTATGGTTAAGAATATTAAGTTTTGGTTTATTTTAATATTTTGTTCTTACATTCATTTAATTTAATTATTTTAAGTTTTTTTTTCACATGAGTATATAAAAACATTAATCTCTCAGTTCTAAAAAGATAGTCCACTTAATATTTTCACACGTGTTAAGAAATATGTTTAAATATTTTTATTTATGTAACTTTCGATTATGTTCATCTTAAATAACACATAAGTAATTATTATATTGAGATAATAAAAAATTGAGGGTTATTGAAAATAAGATAAAATTTAATAAAAATAATAGATAAATTAAAGATGAACTATAATATATAAAAGGAAAATGAATATATTTTGAACAAACCAAAAGGAAAAGATTAAAAAAAGTATTAAAAAATAAATTCAGCCATATTATTGTATTTGTGTACTAATGATAGAAACGCCAAAATTTTTTTGAAAATAATTATATAATAAATAAAATTAATTATAATGTCTTTATAATTTGTTTAATCTTTAAAAAAAAAAAAAAAAAAATAGATAAAAATAAAATTCAACTGTATTTTAAAAAATAAAATTCAGCCATATATTGTATTATGCCATCTTTGTAATCTAAGTTTGATAGAAACGCATCATACATATTTTTTAATATATTAAATATATTATAATAATATAGTAAAAATATTAATTATAAGTTCTTGTATAAATTTGATTTAAAATCGCTATATTTTAAATAAAAAATAAAAAAATAAATAAGAGATATGAAGAGGCTGACCACGAGCCACCATAGTGCTTTTGGCTTTTTAGTCGCGAGATATCGTAACATGCCGATTCTGATCTCTCCTAGTGAGAGAGTGGAGCAACTTTAAATTTAAAACTTATATATTAATGTATTAAAAATTAAAAATAGGAAAATTAAAAAGAATATATGTATATATATACACGATAAAAAAATGCCAAATCTCGTTAAAAAAAAAAAAAAAAAAGAGATAGGAGGCTGACCACCGAGCCACCATGTGCTGCTTTTAGTCGCCGTAACATGCGATTCTGATCTCTCCTAGTGAGAGAGTGAGCACTTAAATTAAAACTATATAATTATTAAAAATAAAATAGGAAAATTAAAAAGAAATATATGTATATATATACACGATAAAAAAGCCAAATCTCTCCCATCTATTCTTCCCGTTCTTCTTCTTCTTTCCCCTGCGTTTCTCCCTTTCTCTCATTCTTCGCCTCTCGGTTTCTCTCTCTACCTCATACAAACAGTTTCTCACTTTGCATCCAAACAAAAGAGCTTACGGAGACAGAAAGTGAACCAAACGGTAACCCATTTGACGATATCTTAGAATAAAGGCATCAATGCCTGCACAGAAGCGCTCTTTATCAGACAATCCGAACAACGATGAGCAGCAAGAAGATGCCTTTTCTCCTCATCAAAACGGCCAACAATATCCCAAGCAACCTCGCCTTGACCCATCTCCTTTGGATGACCACCAACAACTGCAACAAGAGCTAGATGAAGAAGAAGAAGAAGAAGAAGAAGAAGAAGAAGAAGAGGAGGAGGAAGAAGAGGCTGCCCAGAAACCAGAAGATGAAGGAGGTGTAGAAGAAGATGAAGAAGACGAGGAAGAAGAAGAGAAACGAGGTAACTACTTGTTGTTCTTCTACTATTCATACATGGTGGGCGTTCCTGTATGTGTATAATATTATGTACGTATAAAGGTTAGCTGTGGGTGTAGTGAAGAAATTGATTTCGCTGTTCACGATTGACTGAATCCATTGTTGCTCTTTCTCTTTCTTTCTTCTCAGATTCTGAAGAAAGTCTATCTTCCAGTTCTGAAGATGAAAAACCCGAGTAAGAATCTCTCATTCCCACACTTGTCTTGTTTGTCTTTTCTTTTTTCCTGCTTCTTCATTTGTACAATTTACTACAGGTACTCTTCTTTTTTCTTATTTATTTATTTATTTTTTTCTGTCACACTTTATAGTACATGCAGTTATACATATATTTACATGAGATTGGTGTTCTCGGTGAAGTGTTGGTTTGATTTTAATTTTCCATTGCTTTTTCTAGTAGAAGGGACTTTGAGTTCTTGTTTATTGCAATGGCAAGTTCAAAGGTCTTTAGATTCTACTGGCATTGTCTTAATATTTTGGTAGTCTCGAAGAGGTTGATGCATTTCACAGTTTCTCTTTAGATTGACTCCCTCTGGTATCTGTTGACGAAGCTAAATGTTGGATGTATAGCAAAGATTCCACATTAACTTGTTTGCATTTTAAATGTTGCTGCTCGACTAGTGTCTTTTTACTTGTACATTTGTTGCGTGTAAAGTCTTCTCGTACAGCATATATATTTTTTCTTTTTGTCTTTGGGAAGCATCTCTTTTTTGGGTTCTTAGAGGCATGAAACTTAATTCTAGAACCACAAAATATGTACCATGATGTGCTGTAATGAGTAACAAATTGTAGAAAATAAGAGAATACAAAACTAAGTTGAAGGACGGTCTGCTGGAGTGAAGGTTACAAAGAACTTGACTGATGTAGTCTCTTTATTATGGAATGCTGCGGTGACTCACCTAGAATTATTTACAATTATAAGTTACAACAGACTAATCACCTTAAAGGTCCTAAACTTTACACCAACCAGAAATTATTATCTGAACTATAGAGCAAGTTAGAACCTTATATTTAATTATGAGTTGCAATTGTGACTGCCTGTAAGCAGCCCTCACGCCACAATTCAACCATAATTAATATCTCCATGCAATTTTTCAGTTTGGGCCTTAGTTACAAATTGGTATAATTTTTTTGTGGGTGTTTAACCATATCCTAATTCATTAATGATTAACCATGCAAACAATTGCAGAAACTATCATGCATGTTTTGGGAATTAATTTTGAATTTGTTACCATACTGTATATGCCTATTTACATTACTCTTAGATAAGACTATATGTGATAGATTGTAAAACAGAGGATGTCAGAAATCTCAATATTAGTGCTTTTGACATGTTTGTGCCATTGTTTATATGGTGTACTGTGCAGTGTAGACAATATATTTTCAAACTACTTCATTCAGTGTCTTAGATTGAGAACCTAAACTTTTCAAGCTACTTTATAAACTTTTTTAAGCTAGTTGGTTTAGCATGGTTTATCTGCAGTATGGTTCAAAAACTTAGGCTGATGGGGACAAGGGTTGTAACTACTTGAAGTTTAATACACCCTCATGCAATGACAAGGGCTTAGTAACTCTTTTGGGATTATGAAAACTTGCAACGTCTTGGTGCTTATCCTTCATAAACATCTGAATTTTAGAGAAGTTTCCAGTATAATCAAGGTTGCTGATTTGTCCTCTGCAATGAACATCTGGAATGAATAGTCAGTGATCTAGAGCTATCAGCTTTTCACTCTATGTGAAAATCCTAGATACAATCTTACTGTCCTGCAGGAGATGCAAACATCCATATGGTCAATGAAGTTAGTGGGCATATAAAATCATATTTGCTATAAATGGGTATACCACAAAGTTCAAATCTTTTGAAAGAGCTAAATTTACACAATGATGCAACTTAGGAAAATGTATTGATTTTTTTGCAATTGATTTCTCTGCTTTATTCTAACAATTGATTATGCCACTTATATTTATCAGTGAGGAGGTCTAGAGGGCTGATAAATTCTCTTTTTTTTTTTTTTTTTTTTTTTTTTTTTTTTTTTTTTTTTATTTAGATTTTTTTTGCAATTTGATTTTCTTCTGCTTTATTTCTAAACAATTTGATTATGCCACTTATATTGACAGTTGAGGAAGGTCTAGAGGGCTGATAAATTCTTTCTTTTTTTTTTTTTTTTTTTTTTTTTTTTTTTTTTTTTTTTTTTTTTTTTTCTTTTGTAGATATGTCTTTGTGGAGCTGCCAGAGATTCGTAAAGATGTACAATGCCCAATATGTCTAGGTGCTTCTTGCTTTGGAATTTTATTCTCTTTTCCTTTTCTCTAAGGAGTTTTATTTTCCAGATGTATGTTTGACTTGATGTGTTCGAGACATAATCTAGCCTTAGGTCAGGGTATCATTTTGCAGTGATATTCTTTGATCCAGTGAATTCCAACTCTTGAATATGTATCAATGCGATAAGTAGTTTTTAAGTTTTTGCGATGCAAGAGATACAGATTTAGGTCACAATAAAATTTTTTTCCTGCCTGTTGATCTCATATAATGCAGTTCCTGAGAATCAGAATCACCTGTGATGAATAATTTACGTACCATTCTATTCCTTCCTCTTCAAGCTGCTTGTTGCTCTGTAGCATGAGGAAGAAGTGCAAAGAAGTACCTTTCCCAAAACCTTAAATTGTTAGGTGAGGACCATGCTTCCTATAGTAGTCAGAAATTTTCAAAGGCACTTCGATTTTCTTTATTTGTTCCCCAGGCCATGAGAA
Source organism: Jatropha curcas (assembly GCF_014843425.1). The sequence goes on from NW_023590567.1 coordinate 2,673,168, forward strand.
CACAGTGTTCATTACTGAGTATTTGACTGGTGATATAGTTCTGTCATTACTTAATTCCTGAAGACTCTCACAACTGACTGCAGATGGTTTGGAATAAGGTCTAGTCTGTGTTAGAGATGCTCCATTATTTGATATCAAACTGTTCTCTAATATTGGTGAATAGGTGACTTAATAGAAAGAAATTCTGTCCTTCATTTGATAAACTACTTTTGCAATGGATCTTTTTCCCAAGCTCCCTTCCCTTCCATAATACCATTGTTGTTGGGAAAGAAATCTCGTCTCCTTTCATTTCCTGTGCCATTTGTGATTGAAAAAATCTCAGTTTGCTGTTGGTATAATATTATGAGTTATGAGTGTTGTTGGCTCTAATTCTGAAATGCCAAGTCAGATCACATGTATGATATGAGATCTTGAGAACTTAAAATGAGAATATTATTTTTGTTCATCATCTTTTGTCTGGATTTTGTTTAGGTTGAAAATTGTGAACGTTCTCTCAATGAATATTGGGTTGCTTGGCCATGCCATAGTCAGATAGTTAACATTTTCAATCCAAAAAAAAAAAAAAAAAAAAAAACTGGGATTTCTGTTTTTTAGGCTTGAAAATTGTGAACGTTCCTCTCAAATGAATATTTGGGTTGCTTGGCAACTATGCCATTAGTCAAGAATTTAGTTAACATTTTTCAATCCAAAAATAAGACAAAAAAAAAAAAAAAAATCTAATCATGCATTATATCTTCCAACCAGGTGAATCATTAATAGAAACACACGAACTGTGAATGGAATGTCATTGCTACCAATTATTTGCAGCTGAATGCTATTGACAATGTCAATTGCTCGCGGAACTTGGGGAGTATTATAGTGGACACCAAAAATCTTCTCTAATTAATTACTTTTTTACTTACTCTATTACTGCTTTGCACTCTTACTGGTTAAAAAAAAAAAAAAAAAAAAAAAATCTAATCATGCATTATATCTCCACAGGAATCATAAAGAAAACACGAACTGTGATGGAATGTCTGCACCGTTTTTGCAGGGAATGCATTGACAAATCAATGCGACTTGGGTATGTGACAAAAATTTCAATAATTCTTTTACTCTTATTCTGCTTGCTTACTGGTCTCCTGATTCAGTAATCCCACCTTCATTAGGGTAATTCTTAGAATATTTTAAATAATTGTCCACCAATCAAATTTTATTGCTTGGATTACTAATATATTGCAGGAATAATGAGTGTCCTGCTTGCCGCACACACTGTGCAAGCCGCCGTTCTTTGAGAGATGATCCTAATTATGATGCCCTGATTGCTGCTTTATATCCAGATATTGACAAGTATGAGGAGGAGGTATAAGTTATTTGCCTTTTCTAATTCCTATTATTATTATTATTATTATTATTATTATTATTATTATTATTATTTGCATTTCTTCTAATCTGCCATGCTTCTGAGACGGCATGAATACTTGGTCCCAGGAATTGGCTTTTCATGAGGAGGAAAGGACACGGAACAAGCAGGTGAGTGCATTTCTGTTGATTTCATGTGTTTTATCTATGTTATTAGCAGTAAATAATAACATCAAGAGAAGTGCGCAAAAAGAACAAATGAGAACTGGCTTTTCGGGATTTCCAGGGAGATGTGAGCTTGGAATCAACGTTGTGGGACTTGAATCCCTGCTTGTTTAATAACCTAATGTCCTAGCTAAAGGATAGTGCTTTCAAAGTTTAATAATGTACTTTTCATGAAAAACAGTCATTGGAGATAGCAGTGATAATGTTTGAGTACTTGACCATCATGGTTGACAAAAGTGTATATCATCTGAATTTTGCTTGGTGCTGCTATGTTGACCTTTTGCTTTGATATTTGAACTTTAATTTGATGAAATCGTCTGACTTTGATCCTTGAATTCCATTATTTGAGTTCTAAGGGAGTTCTAATTCTTCTGAAATGGACACCAGTGGCCTACTTTGTACATATGACTTTTCTAATTTTTATGTTTAGTTTTAAAAAATGGTATTAGACTAGAACTCCAAAAGTCTCGTTTGAGAATAGGGAATTGTATGAACTCAGCACATGTTCTGTCTTGTTTTTGGTGTGTTGTTTGATTTGTTTTCTTTGCCAGATCCAAGCTTCAATTGCCCAAATATTTCAACGGCAATCAGAAGCACTTGTTAAGAGACGCACAATGGGTAAAGAATCAACTCCATTCATGCCAAGATCACAACGCAATCATAGGACAATTCCTTCAAGAAGGCGGCGAAACAGCCGGAGCACTGAATTTCAAGGATCTGAAGACATCGAGGAAGAAAATGATGATAATGGGGGTAAGGATTCATCTTCCACTGATGAGCGCTCCACAGAAGTTAGGCAGCGCAGGCGTAAAAGACGAACAGGAATTCGGTCCTCTCACCCTTCTTCATCTTCTTTCAATCCAGAGGGTGTATCCATAGAAAATGATTTAGAAGCAAGCAGAGAGAACAGAGGAATATCGCCCGGTCTTGTTTGGAATACAGAAATGCTTGCATGGGGCAGGGGTGGTGCTCGAAGTCACACACGACATGGTAATGCTAGTGGTTGCAACAACAAGAATTCCCGAAGCACTCGGTTATCCAAGTTGGTAGAATATTTCAAGAGCCTTGAGGAAAAAAATGATGAGGTATGTGAGGATGTAATTGTTTGTTAAGCTGTGGTTAGGTTGGCAGGGAAATTTTTTTTTTTTTTAAGTACTGATAATCAGGAAAAGCTGAGGTGAGGGTAACTTTGATAAGACTTTTTTTGTCAGTTATTTGGGGGTTCTTGGTGGGGATAAGTTTTACATGACAAAGCAAAAGAAATATGATGTCTATAGGTTGCTAATAATGTGGGGCACTACAGCAGTAGAACACTCAGGAAAGAGGGTAAAGAAGAGCTAATTGTGCTTGATAGCAGAAATTATATGGTAGGCATATACCTCTTTACATGCAAAATTTTATCACAGTAATGTGAAGAACGTGGACTTAAGAATCATAAATAAGAAAACACCAAAATAATGACTTGGATCCAACCTATGAATTTTATGATCCCAAGTAGTAGAAAGAATAACTGTAGAGAACTCTTAGAATTCCTAAAAGACTCTAGCTCAGATTACCAAATTACCCTGATATACTTGAACCATACTCATACAAATAGGAGTCAAATTAAAAATTGACTCGTTACTTAGATAACGGGGATTTAAGATGCAAAACCACGTGTTGCTTTCTTGAACATTGCATGTTGATTACTGGTTACAGTGTTCCTAAATTACAGCAACTGAACATTTGGTGGGAAGTACATATCAACTGCTGAATAAAAAAAAAAAAAAAAAGTTCAATTACTCTGTACAATTGAAAGCGTGCTTGTACATTTTGATGAGCAGGGCAATAACTTGCTTTGTGTCCGATCGCGCCCTGTCATCTTTATTTTATGTGTTTCATTTGTTAATTGTATATTCTGCCTGATTAAAGCTGAATTATTGTTTGCAGTTAGATATTCACTTTAGGCTTATTTCTTTGGAAAAAGAAAGTGCAATGGATATGCAACGGCCATTCCTTTGTGGTCATCCCAGTTTGTCAGTGAAACACCTGTGTGAGGTGAGATCTTTTCCCGTCATCATAATTATTGGAGCATGTTATGTATAGATGATCCAATTCTTTGTGAGAATGCTGGAATTCTAATTTAGAATCAAGTATGATGTCTTACTTAATTTGGGAAGTTGTTTCCTGCTTCTTAATTTGAGAGGTAGCCAGAGGAGCTTGATTTCAGCGCAATGGTGTCATCGACATCTGAACATATTGTTTATTGTGTAACCGTGGGGTTGTGGTTGATTGAGTATTTGCTTTCCTGATTTTGTATGACATATATCATGCAGTATATTGCTCGCAAGACACTTTTGCAAGCTGAAGAAGTTGAAATATTATTAGTTAAAGGGCAGCACAAGCCTGATAACAACCTATCCATCCTGCATCCTCCGATTTCAGTGGATGAGCTGCAAATTTTGGAAGAACAAGAAACTTTGGCAGGTCTTAAAGTTAATTGCACTTCCAGTAGAGATCGTCTGGTGAGTAAACGAATTGGTTTATATAACTTTATGAGATGTATCCGAAGTTGATGATGAACTGAAGCTGTTTTTTCCCTGTTGCAGATTCTGGCATATCGGCAGAAGGAAAATAAGCAATTTTTTTTTTTTTTTTTTTTTTTTTTTTTTTAATAGGAAAAGGAAGAAAGGTCCATTAACCGTTTGTAAAACCGTTGTATGTAAATAAATGTGTGGAGATTCAGGATGAAATTTTTGTAAACAATGAAAACTTTCTTAAAATAATATTTATTCAATATTTTATACACACACAAAAAGATTAAAGAAATGAACTTCCAGATTTCTTGTACAATTTCAGGATCTTCAAGATTAACAGAATTATTTATTCTGTCATTCATTATTGCACAGATAAACGCCATTTTGCATAGGAAAAATATTTGTTCAATATTTTATTTACACAAAAAGATTAAAAGAAATGAACCAAGTTGTTTGCACAAGTTCCAGTTTTCTTGTACAATTTCAGGATCTTCAAGATTAAAAGAATTATTATTCTCATTTTTGCACAGGAAAGTATTTGATCAATATTTTATTTACACACAAAAGAACAAGTTGATGATTTCATTAAAATATTGCACAAGTTCCAGTTTTTTTGCACAAATTCCAGAATTCTCGTACAGTTGATGACCTTTTAAGATTAAAAGAAATATTTGTTCTCTCATTCATATTATTGCACAAAAATTAAGCACCAAGCTTTCCTTTATCTCAACACCCCAAGAAATTTGAAGGCAAAAAAGGTAGAATTGAAGCAGAATGCAAAGATTGAACTGCGCTTTTTTCCATTCTGAAACAAATGTTACAACAAAATCTAATTGTGTACAAGATGTGATCTAAGAGTTCTATATCTTAGCGGTACAAGAATTCTGAAAGAGAAAGAGGGGTTCAAGAGTTCTTGAACAGTAGTAGCAGCCCTGCCGGTTGATACTAGATGATATCACCTCATACATGAAGCAGGGCTCGAAGTTGCGTTTATCATCAATCTCTGCCGTTCTTTCCTTCGAAGCACACGCAAAGTCGGTGACTTTGCTTTTGTTGTATCCTTGGAAAAAAAAAAAAAAAAAAAAAAAAAAAAGGCATGAAGTCTCTATAAGAAGAATTTGCTAGAAGAGAAAAAAAGCAGAGAGCGTCAAATTTTAGTTTTCTTACTTCTTAGGGCAGAATGGATTGTCAAAATTTGGCACTGGCCTTGCATGAGGAACCATTGTTCTCCTCAATTGTTTTAAAGCTTTCTCTTCTTCTACCTGCAATTAACAAAATTTAATCCCTGGTTACTGCAACTCACAAGCCTGTAATAATAGAGCAAGAAAATGGAAGATTTATTCCCATACCATCCTTGCAGCTTCACTCTCTTCTCTGTATCTCTTGTATAATTGCTCTTTCTCTTTTACCTGAAAAGGATCAAATTTTTAGCATGAAAAGCCTTCATTCTTCACAAATCTAACTTCATGTCAAATTAATGAAATCACCTTTTGATCAAATTCTGCCCTATCCACGGCTCTATGATCCACATGAAGATTAAATTTTTGAACTTGTGTGAGGGGTTTTCGCACTTTTTCTGGTAGTGGAATTGGATCCCTGCAACAGGCCAACCATGGAAAGAAAAATGATTTACTTGTATGGAAAAAGGAATAGAATTTGAGGCCTAAAAAAGTTTGCTTACTCTTTAAGGACTGGTTGTGCTTTGAACCTCCTCATCTCTGCCTCCTCTTTCTCTATCCTTTGTCTTTCTTCCAATTCCCTTTGCATTTCCTCTTCATGCCTCACTAGACTCTCCAACTGGAAAGGTGTTGGTTTTGTACATGGTTTGGGCTCTGGTTTCTGGGGAATCTGCGTTCAAAATTACCCTCCTCATGTTAACATCATTTGTGACAACTACAAAGCGAAATGGATATATGAATTGAATATATATACCACAGGATAGTCAGTAGTATAAGGATAAGGATTAGCCTTCGGAATTCTTGCTCTTTCCTCTTCTAGCTGCTTCTGCACAATGTCCATCACAAATTTCCTCTCTTTTTCAGTTCCTCTTTCCTGAGAGCAAAACAAAGAATAACTTAAAATGCTCAAGGTATTCGATAGATTTTCATCCCATGACCAACGAAAATGAATGATACCTCTGTGTGGAGATGGAATGGATTTGGGACGGTGTTTCTTGGAACTGGATTGTCACGATGAGGTTCCGAGTTAAGTGAAAGCTGAAAAGAATAACAAAGAACATGATGACCTCTCGGGGAAAGAAAATTACAATTTAATTACAAAATCAAGACACTGCGGTTCCATTAGGTTACCTTGTCAAACAAATCAGCAACAGCAGCTGCCGGTGGAATCCTTTCATTTATGGCAAAGTGAAATTCTTGAGGTATGGTAATATGTTTCTTTACGTTGCAAAACACCCCTAGTTCTCCTTTACTTTGAAATATCTATACACCAGACAAGGTATTAAAATTAATCCAGGAAACTAAGGTTTTAAAGGTATATAACTTAGCATCGTTGAGATATGGAGTTCTACCTTTTTATTCAATGGCCTTGCCTTAAATTTAGGCATCTTTTCAAGTTCCTCTTTCTCAAGCTCTAAAGAACTTTTCACCTTTGGTGGACGGGCCCTCAAAGTAGTATGAAGAAGAGGAGTTTTAGGTTCAGTAAGATGAGGCTTCCATTGATGACTCTGTCATGATAAGTAAAAGAGTGAGCAAATCACTTTATGGTACAAGGAATAAGAACAACAAATGAGGCTGCTCTAAAACCTGATGAGACACTTCCGTTGAGGCCACTGAAGCTGAATCTGCATTTTGATTGGCCCTTGCTGTTGTCTCGAGATGAAATTCCTGCAGAAAAATTGAGAAAGATCAAAAAAAAAAAAAAAAAAAAAGGTTGCGCACTGTTATTCACATTATTGCACAAGGCTTACATGAAATTCAGGCAGTTGTGGAGTACTTCTTGGTAATGCAGGTAGTGTAGGTGCTTCCAGTATCTAAAACGAATGAAAAAGTTCCAATTAGACAAGGAAGAAAAATTCGATTTGGTGCAAATGACCTGTGCAAACACATTGACCATAACAGAAGCAACAGGAAGACAAAATACCTTCTTGTTTAATGGTCTAGCTTTAAACTTTGGAATTTTGGCCATCATCTCTTCCTCAAGCTCGGCAGTACTCTTTATTCTGACTGAACGAACTCGCTGAGCTGTTTCAAGTTCAGGCTCCTTCGGCTTTGTCAATGTGAGTTGAGGTTTACTCTGGACAGCAGAAGTACATCATCCTCAATTAGTGAAAAGAATTTGGAAAGAAAGGGGGAAAAAAAAAAGGAAAAGGAGAACCCAAGGACTTGAAGAAAAAATTTAACAAAGTGCGAAATAGGGCTTCCTCCATTCATTACATGTGAAAGAGAACTGCTTCTAATGTGGGGCAGTGACAATTCTCTGGTACTTGATTGGAACTTTTTCATCATCTCTGCCATTGAAACAAACGGTGTTGGTGCTGCTGGCTCCCTGACATAAACCTTAAACAAAGAAGAAAATACAATGTCCAATGGGTCAGTTCCTAGCATTGTCACAAGAAACAAACGACTTAGAAGATTACACAAAATAACAGACCTTTCTGTCTTCCTTCTGAATTTTATTAGCAACAGATGCATTGGAATTGCAACTGCTCTGACCCAGTTTGGACTTGTGGTGCAATGGTTGTGGGGGTTTAAGATTAAGAATCTGGAATGATGATAAAAATAATCATAAACTGCTCTCAAGCAAGACAAATCACGACAAAAGTTAGTTGAAAGAGTACACAGCAGCAATCAATCACCTGTCTGGATCTCCCTCCTTCCAGCTTCTGTCGCTTAATTGCTTGGTTATCTTGGGCTAAATTGGGAGTCCCAGTTGTATTTTTTATATTTATGCCCCTGTAATAGAAAGGACCAAGTTACTCAACCTCATAAATATTTACCTTGCATACAAATTTTAAACACAGAAGATAAAATGAAAAGTCTCATTAAGAACCTTGTGCTACTTTGTGGCTTGGAGCCTTTAGCTTGTGAGGACTGTGATTGACTCTTTGGCTTCAGCGCTGATGGATTCCTAACTAAACTAGCTATGTGTTTAGCTGATAGATGCTTCTTGGAATTGGTGACTGGGCCTTTCTTCGGAGAAGAGACTGGGGGCTTAGGTGTGCAGTATGTCTCAGCTTTATCGTTCTCTCTAATATCGACAGGTTCAATTTTGATGCTAGAGCTGCTGGTGAAAAAACTGAGGTCAGAAGAAGAAAATAAAAATAAAAAATAATGAGCAGAATCTCTTTTGAATTTATACTAGCAATTATCTTCTCCAGAACTCATACCATTCTTCTTTAGCCATTTTTTTTGTTGCAGCCAAAAAAGTTATATTTAATTTCAGTCCTATCAAATTGTAAGAACTCAAGAATTAAATAACAAACCTTTTGGATTCTTCAGTGCATATGGTCTTCTCATTATCTCCCTCACAAGAACTATTGATTAAGTTTCCATTTTTTTCTTTGTTTGCCTCATGAAGTGTTGTCACTTCCTCTCTAGTTTCAGAGGGTGGCATGACCTCCAATTGAGACTTGGTCTCTGAGGAAGAATTACCTGCTGTTGAATCTGACGATTCTGGAACCTGCTTTGCAATTGTAATGAAGAAATGTTAGATCAGATATTTAGATCTTCTAAATTGTTCAGAAAATGATTATACAGATAACAATATCATCACCTTCTGCACTTGGTCTGCTTCACTAAAGTCACATAAGCCTTCAACCTTAAAAGATCTTCCAGTCTTAATTCTAGGCATAAAAGCTGCATAAAATAGCATTAAACACGATTAAAGATTATACACAATGAAAATAGAAATGCTACCTCAAGTGCAATATAGAATAGTTCAATTTTCCAAAAAAAAAAAGAAAAAAAGAAAGAAAATCCATTACAGTTACTCGATTTGATCTCTCTCGATCCATTATTTCTGTTCACATGTCTTATGCGTTCCTAATAAATGTCTCCTATGAAATTGATCTAATAATGAACTTGGTAATTGACCTATCTAACAGGGAATCTATTTTATTAATTGATTCATCAAAATTTTTCTATCACAAGGAACGGAATAACAAGAAAAACTAAGGCCTTGAATTCTTATCCTTTTTCCTATATTTTCTCTGTAACCAACCAAAGTGTGCATTTGCAAATTTTTTTTAACATTCCCCAATTCTTTCTCAATTCCGAATAAAAACTGTTCTAACTCATCAAAGAATTGAATTTAACGGTAAATAATGAAAGGATCGTAGAAACCCCTAATGTTTTAACCCTAAATTCACTTCCACATGGAATGATATTAACCTAATGTTAGAATAAATAAATAAATAAATAAAAACAAGAGGGAGACACAGTAAACAATCAAGACGTGAAATGTTATGTTGACTAAGCAAGAAGAAGTAGAACATACGAGAAGGCGCATAGCTGAGTGCAGTGTCAAACCAGAGTTCGGCTTTAAGAGAATCTTCGTCTGATTCTCCCTTGATGAAATCATAGAATCGTGGGGCTGAAAATTCATAGGTCTGATCTATCACGCCTGCTCCGCTAGATTCTTCGGCCAAAGCCATTGGAGAGTTCAGTTCAGTTCACTTCCAGATTAGAGAGAGGGAGAGGGGAGAGAGCGTGAATCTGGATATCGGAAATAGAGGAGTCCTTGGTATTTTCAGTTTTTGATGATTTAGTTAGATGGGAGTATCTTTTAGTTGTAAATGAAGGTGGAGAGGAGTATAACGTTAGAAGAAGAGGGTATCTCTAACGGTCGATTTTTTTGAATTTGGGAGCCAGTCTAACCAACGGCCAGGTCGTCACTCTACAGGTATGGGCCGTCTTTCCAACGGTTATATTTCATGGTCTGGACGCGCAGCAACGACGTCGTTTTATTTTCATTTTTCATATTTTCTTTTTTCGTTAGGGACGGTGGTTGTATGTCTTATAGTTTATATAATACATGACACTAATCGAACTTAGAAACTAATATTCACAAAACAAGAGAGAGAAAAAAAATGAAGGTTTATATTGTTTTTTCCTAATTTAGGAATATGAAATATATGCTTTTTAATTAGTTGTTTATTTTAATTTTTTTTTATTTATAGTAATGATAGCATATTTATTAATACAGATTCATCTTAAATAAGAATAGAATAGGAAACTGTAAAAAGAACTCTTTAGTACTATGGAGAGTATTAATTTCTTTGCATTGGGAAAAAAACCAATTGCTTAATCTGAAGTTGAAGAACACTAATCTTAGCAGGCAAAATCTCTGTGAATTAATCATGAACCGTCTGATTGAATTTATAATAGTAATAGTTTTAGTTTCAGCATCAGCCATTACTTCTTGTCAGAAACCTTGGAATTTCATATTTGTAATGATGTTCTGAAGAATTTTGTTTGATATATCCAGGGACTAAGGGATGAACCAACACTAAGACTGTAGTTTTGGTTTTATGGAACTCAATAATATTGCTAAACAGAATCATAGTGCTCCACAACTGATATGTAAATGAATTGAAAAAATTGCAGCAGCAGATGATCCTTCATTTCTTGTTCCAATTATCAATGATTTTCCGATCAAGTGTCATTTCTGTTCAAATGGATTGCTCCAAGTAAAAAAGAAATCAGTTTTTTATATATATAAACCTCTATTTCTTTAAGCAAACAATAAAAATTATTGAGAAACAAATTAATTTGATATATTGAGATCTCTGTCCAGAAGAGCATTAGGAGAACTAGCATTATCAATAGCCCACCAAACAACAGAATCAATCCAACTCATTTCACTGCACTTCTCTTTCTTGCAATTCTTTACTCAATGAACTCACAACACAATCTTGCATTTCCTAAATATAATGCCACAATAGTAATCCTAATTGTTTTTTGACCTTTGTTGATCTTTGAACTCACTGGCTGCACTAACATCCTCATAAAAAGACCATTGTCAATTGTCGGAGCAACTGATTGATACTTATAAACAAGATCAATAGTACTATTATCTTCATCAATATATTTTTCAACCCTAAAAGATGTAACTGTTTCAGGAACAGAAACAAGTTGAATTTTATAAGAAACAAAAACCCCAGAACTTCCACCACCACCACCTCTAATTGCCCAGAATAAATCCTCGCCCATTTGTTTCTTATCCAGAACCTTACCATTAACATCAACAATCACAGCATCAATAACATTATCAACAGCTAACCCATATTTTCTCAACATATTACCCTACACACGTCCACTAATATGGCCACCACCTCCAACAGTGGGACAAAACCCAGCAGGAAAGCCATGAACTCTACTATTTTCCCAAATTCTGTAATATAATTCACCAAGTGTAGCACCGGATTCGACCCAAGCAGAGTTATTCGTTATATCAACATTAATTTGCTGGGTTTACTAACTCTTGACATTGGTCTGCCATGCACAGATAGATAAAAATTAAATGGTGTCATACCAATTCCATTTCTTTTCACAACCACACCCTTCTCGCCGTTAATGAAAAATTGATTCATGATTTACTAATGCAGATCGTTTAAACAGATGAAGTTATATTTTATATAACACAAGTTATGTGCTTTCTGTAAATAAATCATCAATAAGCAGTAGGTTATGAAGCATGATTAATACAGGTGAGTTAGCCAACTATAAGCTAACTCCCTCCTTTTGGGTTCACTATAAAAATGTATCAAGTTTCACTTTTTGAAACAGATACAGAACTCCTTCATAATCTTCAAAGAAGTTGAAAAACTTTCTACAAACCATAAATGGCTCGAATTGCAGCATTTCTGACATTTATCCTCTTACTTTCTACATCCGCCATGTCTCATAGACAACGAGATTCCATTGATTGTCTGAATGTGGTAGCCTACTTCAGCTCATGCGTGGAATTTCTCAATGGACATGTGCACGAACCGACATGGAATTGTTGTATGGGAATCCAAGAACTCAATAGGTTGGCAAAGCAGAATCATAGTGCACAAAGAATCTGCCAGTGCATTGAGCTTATTGGAAAAACAGAAGATCCTCCTTTTCTTCTTGCCAGTATCCATGCTCTTCCAATTAAGTGCCATACACATCTTAGTTTCCCCATTTCAATTAAAAAGGATTGCTCCAGGTAAATCACTCTATCATCAACTCTTTTAGAAAAGGAAAAAATCTAGTTTGGAAATTGACTAAACTTTTTTTCTTGATTGCAGAATCCCATAAAATGATGAATTATGCAGAAGATCTCTTGTTACAGACTGCAATATGAAGCCAATAAGATGAATAAAGGAACTCTCCAAGAAATTGCATATTATTACTCTAGATTAGAAAGATACCAAAAAAAAAAAGTGTACTTTGAATTATTATGCCTCCATTCTGTTATTCCATGGTTAGATATTGTCAGATATAACTGCAAAAATTTACGGTTGTGTTTTAGAAAGAAAGTTTCAGGCTCAAAGAGGTAGTTCAACACGGCTTCCAAGGGCCAATAGATCAATGTTATAATTAACTGCTCTAAACGATTAGCTTTCCGAATTATACATACTAATTAAAACACACAATTAAGCAATTTACGAAACATTTTCCGACAAGATTCAGTAATTCGCGGAGCATGATAGTTGCATGTAATAAAGCCAACTAAAAATATATTGATGTTTACTTATAAATATGGAAGCTTCACAACACAGGTATATCAGTAGCATTAAGACCACTACTAAATAAACTCTCTGCAAAAGAATTTCTGGAAATGACTCGCTTTGTTGGATATCTAATACTGAGCCTCCTAGTTACAGTGTTAAATGCGGTTGAGCTTCAATCACCGAACACAATGTGTGATACTGTGTATGATACATTCCCTTCTTGCCTGCCCTATATCACAGCCAGAGATAGTAAACCAACTGAAGAATGTTGTGAAACAGTTCACCAACTAAATGAAGAAGCAAAGCATGGAATTGGGCCGCGCTGGATTTGCCGGTGCATTGAATCCATTTCAAAGGCTACAGAAGATCGCTTTAATGCCACTCGTATCGATCAACTTCCGCTTCTTTGTGATACATATCTTAGTTTTCCGATTTCTGAGAATATGGACTGCAATAGGTAATTAATCAATCAATTTATTACATCTCTCTATCTATTTCTCAAAATTAAGGTAATATATTTGACTAATTACTGTTCTATTGTAATGTTGATAATTAGATATGCTATAACATATGCTATAATTAATAAATAATCTGTTGATCAGGTCAGAAAATTGTAATGTTGATAATTAGATATGCTATAACATATGCTATAATTAATAAATAATCTGTTGATCAGGTCAGAAAATTGTAATGTTGATAATTAGATATGCTATAACATATGCTATAATTAATAAATAATCTGTTGATCAGGTCAGAAAATTGTAATGTTGATAATTAGATATGCTATAACATATGCTATAATTAGATAAATAATCTGATGATCAGGTCAGAAAATTGTAATGTCGAATGGCATTTTCAAAAAAAATTTCTGGATTTCAATTCCCTGCCTTAACTGTACCATATATAACAGTTAATGGAAGCCAATTCATAATTTTCCATTGCCGAAGTTTGAAGAAATAAACCTGTAATTTAAACGACACAAGTATTGAGCTTTCCAGAAATAAACCAACATGGTCAATAAGAAATAATTTTATACAGCATGATGAAAAAAATGTTGTTTAGTTACAAGCCAACTAAACAGTTTTGGGTTCAAAAATAAGAATAACAAGTTCCAATTTCTCAAGCCAATCTATCAGAAACAAAACTTCATGATAAAAGCAGTTGAAAAATTTTGCATAACTATATATTAAAATCACAAATGACTGCCCTTGTAGCATTTCTGATAATTATATAATCTTAGTTTCTGAATCAGCCATAAACGGAAAGATACAGTGTTTTTATTGATCTTTTGACTGTATTAGTATAGTTCAGCTCATGATGAATCAGATTGATCAATTAGATAGTGCAAGAAAAATAGAGTAACACACACATCTCTGTTAATAAAGATTGCTCCAAGTAAGTCGCTCCATTATCTGCTTTCTTAAAAGAGAAATCTAAACGGGAAATTTTTACCGAGTTTTTGTTTTTTTTAAAATTAATTTTCTTGTTTGAGAGTTGAATAAAAATGATGAAGTAAGTAGAAGAACTGCATTATGAACCTGATAAAATGGAGAAAGCACTCTCCAAGAAACTGCATAAAATGGAGAAAGCTCTCTCCAAGAAACTGCATTTTAATACTCTATAAGTGTAATAAAGACACATATACCCAAAAAAGAAAAAAAAAAAGAATCATGTACTGTTTGGAATAATTTTAATGATTTTTATTCTTATTTTAAGCTCCCATTCTGATATTCCATAGCTAACCTACTGCAAGAGATCACAGCAAGAATACACAGTAATATCTCACGGTTTGCGAGATACAATTGAGTTACATTTTATTAAGGCTCTATTAGTGTTAGAAATCACAATTTTCAAGCAATAAGATCAGCAGAACTTTGCTTTTATACTTAATTTTCTATCACTTACCTTTAAACAACAAACACAAGCCATCTACCAAGTTTGTTGCGACAATTATCAGTGATTCCTGGAGAATGAGAACTGCATGGAAAGAGACCCACTAAACCTTCTCTTCAAGAACTGTTTTAACTATACATATAAGCATCAATACCAGCACTACTCGATAAAAAATCTAACATCAAAGAACTAGCAAATGGCTCGCATGGTTGGATATTTTTTAGTCACCCTATTCTTAGTTTCAGAATTGAGTATGGTTCAGCCTCAGCCACTTGGCAATGTGTGTCTTCCTGTTTACATTGAGTTCCCCTATTGCTTGGGTTTCCTCTGGGGACTTTACAAGGAGCCAGGTGGGTTATGTTGTGAAACTGTTAAAAGACTGAATTTATTGGCAAAGCAAGGACTCGGAGCAAAATATGTCTGCTGGTGCATCGAGAATATGACAAAGTGTATTGCTAAAACATCTCCATATCGGTTGAATGCTACTCGTATTAGTGAATTGCCAAAACTCTGCAATACGCATCTTAGTTTTCCTATTTCTGTGGCTATGGATTGCAGCAAGTAAATATTAATTTCCCCATCTCTCTCTCTTTCTTTTTATCTTCGAAACTGTGCATTTGATTAACAGCTTTTGTTGGGTTTTTGCAGGGAAAAATATATAAACTGAAGTTTGAGCAGCTTAGTATATATTAACTGATTTATGTTATTTACCTCAAGGAAGGACTCCAATGTGTAATGTTTAACTATATCTATGTATAGTTCTCATATGTATACAAATATGAATAAAGAATGAGCAAATCATTTCTTTTTTTTCAAATAAAAGTGATGATGTTTATTACAGAAAATCACTTAATAAAGCTTCAATGACAGAAGGAGGAGCTGTGAAAATCACTCTCCAAAACCTGATAAAGAACGATTCTTCTTTCCTAATAATAAAAAAGAAATGAACATTTCAACAATATTTTTCATATTGTTTAATTCCTCTTCTTTAAAACGAGACACGTGTGATTGTGTTGTGTGTATATAAAATATGCAGCAAACCAACCCATTTGATTGACAAAAGCCCTTCATTTATTTATTTTTTTTTTTTTTTCAACTTTTTGGTCCAAACGAGTATGCTACAAATTTTTAAATTACCCACAGCATTTTACAGATCATTTTTTTTTTTTTTTTTTTTTTTTCCTTTTTTTTCTCTTTTCTTGTTTCTTTTTACTGTGATTGTGTGAATGCAATCATGATTCATATGTTACTTCAATGAATTGATTAAACAAATAGTTTAATCATTGGCACCTTTTCAACACTAGTTTGAGTGCCCAAATGAAAATCATCTCATTCACATCAAGAAAAATTAATTAAATGAATTTCACATGATAATTCCAATTAATTAAACAAATAGAATTTTGTTAAAAAAAAAAAAAAAATCTTTTTTCACTTTAATAAAGTTAAAGTGATTATGTTTAATTTGTGTATTTAATTTAATTAACTAACAATTAAGTGGTTGATATCATGACTGACGGTACACAAACTTTGAAATATACAATGCTTCAAAGTTCCATTTTTACCTATAAATAATTTGAGACAAATAACCACTCTCACTTTTTTTTTTTTTTTTTTTTGTTTACTCTTAAAATAAAAAAAATATATATATAAACTCATGGTGGAATCAACGAAAATCGACTACATTCTCTTGTGAATTTTATCTACAAAGAATATAAAACTTCAAATATAAAGATACGTGTATGAAAATACACCACTTTACATCCAAGTATAAAAATATGCGTACAAATAAAAAAAAATAAAATTATATATATATAATATATTCAATATATTAATGAAAATTATCAATATTAGGATGATAAATAAAGATTAAAACCTGAAATTTTTACTCTCTTTTAATTTTAAAAATAAAAGAGAAGTTAATCTTTATATGCTATATCAAATTAATCAAGAAAAAGAAACTAACTTAACTTGCACCCAACTTGTCAAATTGACTCTAACATTTCTTGTACAGAAAATGAAATTTGTAAACTTATGGATTCTTCCAAGAACAGAAACTGATAGATACCTTTTTTTATTTTTTTTTTTTTCATTTGTCCAAATTTGTGAAAAGTCAATTTAGGCATGCATATCATTAACAAAGCCAAAACTTCAGGGTATTCTAATAGTAATTTGAGATTAATTAATTTTAGAACTAGAAATTTCATTTGTTGGATTATCGCTATGATTATTCAGTCAACAACTAACAAGTTGTTGTAACAATTACATATGAGTTATAATTTGTTTTTACATTTTTATTTTATTAATAATATCTCGATCGATGATACTAAGACACAAATGGTTTTAAATTATATGGTTCTATTTATTACGATTAACTATCTCAATCTATACTGAACGCGTTTTATTTTATCAAATTTATTTTAGTTGGAATGAAAATCAAGTGGTTGAAGCTTAGAGATACGCATAAATATTTTGAAAATAATTCACAACTTTCTTCAAAAAATGATGGGTTATTCGAACTCGAGTAATTTATATGTATTTATTAATGGACTATAATAAGAAAATTATTAATTGAAAGACTCAAAATTTATCCATTGAAAAATTACATGTATATACATATATTCCTTAGAAAAAAACAATTACAACTTTTTTTCTCTTCAAAAATTATAGGGAGGGAGTGATGGGTTAGAAATATTGAAAAAAAGATTGAAAAAAGATTACAACTTTTTTCTTCAAAAATTATAAGAACAGCGCATGATTTGAACTCTGAATCGATTACATGTATTTATCTCTAGTGGCAGGAAAATGGTCAATCGAAGCACTCAATATTTACCCGTTGAAAGGCTTTCACTCGACAAGATATACAAAATACGGGGTCCAATCTGGATTCTGCCCATAGACTGGTATGGTTATGTCAGCAATCAAATCAAGCAAGTGCAATGGAGGCAAAAGAAGTCGTCGGCAAGAGCGCGTTGTTAGAAATGATCAAGAAAAGAACGCGGCGGATGTGTATAAATTCACCAGCAGCTCACGTGTTCTTTGGTCAAACTCCACCTATATATTTTAATTTTTGCATCTCTCTTGTTTCTTTCTGTATTATATCTCTCTCTTTCTTTAACCTTACCAATACTCTCTTTCTTGAAAACTCATTATTGGAACAAGACCTCGACCATGACTGGCACTGGCAAGGAAATTCTGCACAAGATGAAGGTTTGTTGGTGTTTCTTGATTTTCTTGTGTATGGTCATTTCCAGTTGCTTTAATGTGTTTAGCTTTTGTTATGTTTTATGACTATATAGAGTTCTTGTTTTACCTATGAAATTGAAGATTGGAGTCTTTGGTCAAATCCTGTATTACTAATAATTTTCAACTCCAGTGATGAGTAGTTCATGATTATTGTTTACTTTTCTATTGATAAGATTGTGAAGAAGGAAAGGTGCTGCCATTTAGTATTAGCTTTTCTTGAATTTGGTTATAGGTTTCTCTATTTCAAAGTTATGGAAATATAACAAAATTGAAGAATTGCTGACTTCTAACTGTTCATGGGCTGCAACTCAGATTGGAATTAAAGTTTGAGTATTTGAAAGAAAAATCTTGGTTGTCTGTTTCTGATTAACCTTACTTTCTTAGGTCAATCTTTTTTTCTTTTTTTTTAATTAACCTTCAAGTATACTTTTTAGTTCCTTTTTGTATACATAGACTAAAGCCAGATGCTTCCTGACCCTGTTATGACCCTCATCTTTGCAGTGCTTAAAAATTGCCAAGGGATACAGCCCTTTCTTTTTAATTTCTTGACCACTAAATTTCTGAATACCTTCTCATATATGATATATGAATCTCTAGACTCCTCTTTGATGAATTGGTTATATTCTTTGTCAGGTAAAAGCTGGATTTGGTTCGTCATCTGAGACTGGGAAAGGCAAAAGCAAACTGTCAAAGCATATTACACATGGTTATCACTTGGTAAAGGGAAAATCAAATCATGCCATGGAAGATTATGTAGTTTCCAATTTCAAGCAAGTAAACAACAATGAGTTGGGTTTATTTGCAATATTTGATGGTCATTTGGGTCATGACATTGCAAATTACTTGCAAACTCATTTGTTTGACAATATTTTGAAACAGGTACTTATATCAATTTATTGTATCTGGTTCATTAGCAGTGTCATGTCTATTTATCAAGAAAAAACATTTCTTTTTCTTATTTTCTTGCTCCCTTGCAAGCAGCACGACTTCTGGACTGATACAGAGAGTGCAATAAGGAGAGCTTATGATACTACAGATGCTGAAATATTGGAAAAAGCTTTTGTCTTGGGAAAAGGAGGATCAACTGCTGTTACAGCAATCCTCATCAATGGTCAGAAGTTGGTAGTAGCAAATGTGGGAGATTCTCGTGCTGTCATATGCAAGAATGGTG
>NW_023590568.1:0-50715 GCF_014843425.1 Jatropha curcas
AAAAACAATGTGATGAAATTGCCAAGTAGTAATGTAGAGCACACCAAATGAGCCCCATTTCCTCAAAATTATGAAAAAAAAGATGAAAATGGAAAGGAATGTGGATATTTAAGAGCTGTTTAGAAGTATGATTGGTTCTTTACTATATCTATCTGCAAGCAGATTTGACATTTCACTTTTAGTGTTTGTTATGTGCTAGATTATTCAATGTCCTAAAAGATCTCATTATAATTGCTGTAAAAAAGATATCGAAAAGAATATCTTTGTGGGAACTTCTAATTGGGGTCCCCTAATGTGAGTATCTAGAGATGAATAACATTTGATCTTGTTTGGGTAATAGTAGAATCTAATTTTAACCAGGAAGCCAAAATAGATAGAAGAGAGTATGGTATGGAAACTTGTTTAGTTCTTCTTCTAGGTAGCGCCCTCTAGTATCATGTTTTTTAAGCAAGAAATCTGTTTGCTCTAAGCTTTCTAACCTCAGAAGCAGAATATACTTGCTGCTGGGGAAGCTACATTAACACAAGTTTTTCTGTGGAATCAAATAATAATTAGGCCAGACCTATGGGTCTGAAATTAGAAAAACAGTTCCAATCAAGATGGTGACAACATAACGCTATTACTGTGTCCTAAGAATCCAGTCTAGCACTCTAGAACCAAACACATAACATTAGACATCACTTCATCATGTGATCATGCTCAACAAGTGATACAAGTGGATTGAGTTCATTCCTAACAGAAAAACAATTGGGCAATATATTTCCTAAACTTTAATGATAAGCCAAATTCTGCTTAAATTAGAAAGAAGAACTGGGAAATGTTTAAGTTGTCTGAAAACTCTTAACTTTAGAAACTTTTGTGTGTATAATCCTAAATGCTTCTAATATTGAGATTGAAAGACTAATGTTCTGCGTTATATTTTAAGATTCCTATTCTGTGTGGAATTTTTCTTTGAAAAAAGTTTTTTGTAATTTAAAAAGAGCTATATAACGGTACTACCATGTGTGAATTCCTAAGTGTACACCATCTACATCAGATTCCTGTTTTAGACAAATCGAAATAAATTAGTTTTTTTTAATTTATTTATTTTTAATATTTTTTTATTTTGTTTCTTTTATTTTAATTTTAATTTTATTGTTCCACTTTTTCATATTTATTTTTAGCTGCATTTTTATATGTAGTGGTCAGTTTCATTTATTTAAAATATTGTTAGGTTTTTTCAATAAAGCGAATTTAGTTTTTATTTATTTTTTAAACTTTTTGATATTCTTTTTTGTGTTTTCTTCTCTCTCCCACGCCCTCTGTTATAACTTCTTCTTTTAAGTTGTTCTTCTCTCTCTCCCTTAAAACCATAACGTCTCTTACCTTACTTTCTCATTTCTTCTTACCAAAACACCATTTGGCTCTTCTCTATCTCTCTCTCTATCATTATCTATATATCTCTCTCTAAATCCTTCTCTGTTCCAAAACCCGAAGATTCCATGACCCAAATATAGTTTACCAAAACCTCCTCCAGATTCTTATGACTGAGGATAAAAGATTATAAAGACTACTCAAGAAGTTAAATTAAGAAGTACAAAAAAGCAAGAAGACAGAGCTACAAGAAATCGACAATGGAATCGAGTTATCAGGAAACAGAAAAAATCAAAAAGCAACCAGAGAAATGGGAAAGGAAAAGAAAAAGTGAAAGAAAAAGATTTCGGCCTTCTCGTGGCAAAGTTGTAAGATCAAAATCTTTTCCCCGAAACTCCACAAAACTTTAAGCGCCTCTTAACGTGATTGATCGAAGGTTCCTAATGAAACCAAAGTTTATTTTTTAACGAGAGTTGGTGAGGCAAAAAAGGGAGGATGGGAGGTTTCCTAGATATGTGAATAACCTTGCTATTGAGCTAGTGTGGGGTGAAAAGAATTCTATGGCTCTCTTTAGAGCTCATAAATCTGGTACCCAGAAGTGGTTCCTATGAAAATTAATAGGAGAACTAGACTGTTAATCCTACACACAAACTGAGGCGACATTTATAAAATTGTAAAACAGTGGGTTCACTGGGGTAAACTTAAAATTAAGAGGATGAAAGTTTATAAGAAAAATTACTAGAAGAAAGGGATCTGCAAGAAACAAAAGGTGATTGAATGCTCTCAAAAATCTTAAGAAAATATGAAGCGGTTTGGTACAAATTAGTTTGTGCACTACATCTATCCTAAGAGCGGCTTTTAATCAACTTATGTTAAATTAGGTTGAATTGGGTGCCATAATGTGGCAACATAAGTTTTGAAAAGAAAGCCTTTTAATTTGTGGTACCACAACTATTTCTGTTGAATAAGATGCAGAGCAAATCCCAAAACGCTGCCCTATGTTATGGTGGTAGACTCCTATTTTTTGAAGGTTTTCTACCAGCGTAGATTCGTAGAAAAGAACAAATGCCACAATGTTTTCAAAATTAGATTAGTAAACTTCTTTGAAATTGAAGGATGAAAGAAAGATGGAGGAAGAAAAGGAAAAAGAAAGATGTTTTTTAAGAAAAAGAAGAGTTTCAGAAAAGAAAGAAATACAAAAGAAGAAAATTGAGTTTAGAAAAAAGAGAAAGCCTGATGGTAAGAAAAAGAAAAAAGAGGAGATTGGAAAAAGAAAAGGACAATTAGAAAAAGCCAGAAAAAGAGAAAGGGAAAAAATACTAAAAAAGACAAAGGGAAAAGAAGCAGAAATCACAAAATCAGAACTAGAAAACCAGAACGAGAAAAAGAGAAGAAAGGAAGCCTGAGAAAGATTGAAAAAACCTAAAAGCGCCCAAGAATAACAAAGGATTTTTGTGGATCTTGGAAAAGCCAATTGAAAACCTGAAGAACAACTAGAAAGGATGAAAGAAGTAGTAGTTGAACGAGCTAGTTTGATGTGGAAATTGAGAGAAAATTTAGAAATAAGTGAATGAAACAGGAAAGGAGTGAAACTCGATCACACAGAAAGCTCTAGAATACATTTTCAGCATAGAAAGGTAAGAGAGGACTGTTTGAACAAAATGGAAAGAATTTATTGACAGAGCACAACAAGGGAACTTGATAAGGCCATCAAGCATGGCGAAGAGACTATTGGTAGATCACACACTCAGTCTCTATTGAGTTTAAATGGAAAAAAAGTGGGGAAGAAAGTTAAATGAGAGAAGACCTTTGGTATAACTCAAAGGTTAAGGCTTACGGCCCTACATTCCTAACATCTTTGAAGGAGAAAGCCTAAAGAAGTTAAGAATATAGTTTGGACGGGGAATCAGAGTTGATGCGAAAAAAAACCTCCTATCGCATCCCTCTTTTAAAAAAATATGAAGAATCTAGCTGAGACTCAACCATGCTCAGGAAACCTCAAAAGGAATTCTAAAGGACCCAAGAATCTGAATTAGAACCCCAGTGACTCATTCCCCAACTTGTTCCAATTACATGTGTTTTTTCCATTTTAGACTTAATGAAATAAATACCTGCTGTGGTTTTTTTATTTATTATATTTAGTTTTGTGAACACTTGTTTATTCTTTTCTTTGCTTTTATTTTTCTTTAATTGTGTGTTTTGAAAAGTTTTGTTTTATTTGATTGCTAATTTAAAATTTCTACGCATCTTAATTTATTTTTTATTTCTGTTTTCATAATTCTCTGCTCTGATTTGACTAACCCTCTTTCATCGATGACAAAAAAAAAGGCGAGCATAGAAAACGTACACTTGCATGCTTGAGTACTTGGAGGAAGAACACACTAATAATATTTAAGTACATAATCCTCTTTGCTTCTACTCATAGTTCTACATCATGTTACTCATTTTTAATATTTTTGTTCTAATGCTTTGCGTTTCTAATTGAACCAGACATATGTTTATATGCTCAGGTTGTTTAAGACTTTAGAACTCAGTTCTAAACTTCTAAAGTCAGTTTCCTAAATCTGTCATTTTGTTCTAATTCCCCACAATATATTGCACGTACTTCAGGGGGAAGTTTTTATTATACAGTTTCTAAATATGCTCTAATGATAAATCGTTAATGTTTAGAACTTTTTATTTTGTTGGCATGTATTAAACTTAGGGGGAGCATAATGATTTTAATTGGTTTGATAATTTAAAGGGGGAGATATTGTTCTCTGGCTCAAGAGTTCGAATTTTATCTTGAGATTGTTGAATGATATTATGCAAAAACAAATAAATTTAAATATTCTTGTATGTGCTTAAAAAGTTTAATTTTATGCAGATTTTAAGTAATGGAAAATACTAAAGAAGATAAGTTTCCTTACAATCCAAGATCTTTAAAAGAACTGCATGAAAGATTATTGAAAGATTTTTTCTAGTGGTTAAAGTATCTTAAGAAATAAATTTGTACAGGATAGAGAGAATGTTCCCTTTATAGAGCACAAAAATCCTATTTTTCTTCTCTCAAAAATCATTTTGAGAATATTCCTTGAAAAATTGACTTTAAAACAGAAAAGTCAAATCATGGCTCTTTTTTAATTCCACTGTACCGCTAAAATGAAAAAGAAATATTTGTTTATAAATAATTTTTGGCAACCATAAATAATCAAAGTAATTTTTCAAAAGAATTCAACCTATTTTCTTATTTTTGGAAAATTTCCAAATAATTCTTTAAAAGCTAAAAGATTACGTCTTATAACGGGAATTTTTTAATTCCTCTATAAAAAAATCATTTTATCTCTTCTTTTATAAACGTGGAGGTCCTTTGGAAGCAGTAACAGAGTCCCCCATTAAATTAAAACGTTTCAGATCTTTCCAAGCTCTCTCCTTCAAAACGCTCCATTAATTTATTTCATCTATTTTGTTCAAAGAGATATTTTTCAAAGAGAAAAGAATTTGAATAACACATTTTCTGAAGAACCAGCTTATTTTTGGAAACTTTTCCCCAATTTCTGTTTTCCAAAAATCTGATTTTTCTGTTCTTTTCCTGTGTTATAATTATGTTGTGCTCTCTGTCTATATAAGATTTTATATAAATTTGTTTTTGTAGACTAGAAGGTTTTTAAAAAACGAGAAAACTTTTTGTAATAAGCATTTAGGCATTGAAAAAGCCATTGGTGTAAATAGGTTACTCAAAGCGACCTTCTCCTTGTGGTGATATTCTAAATGTCTGATGTTGAAGTTCTATTCTTTTGCAAAAATAAATAAGGGTAAAGAGCGTTGAAGCTAAAAACCTTTAGAAATCTAGTGGCGACAAAATGTTAGATCTAGGTGGTTGGATCTATTTTCTTGTAAAGTTGGTTTGTCTCTTACCGACCTGAAAAAGAGATAACATATAGTGGAAGGATCTCAAACGAATGAGTCTTGGGGAATGGGATGTAGGAGTTAGTGGCAGAACCACTTAGAACTCTGTGTTTTATCTTCTTTTATTTTTTGAAGATTCCACTTAGATTATGATTCTTGCTTGTCAGAATTGTTAATCTTTTCAAGAAATGCAAAGTTGTTAATGATATTCTATTTCTAAAAATGTGAATAAAGCTTTAATGCTCTGTGTGAACATTAAGAACTCTAAATTTGCTATATTTTGTTGATCATACTAAAGTTCTAAATCCAATTCTACATATTAGTGTAAATTTATAAATAATATTATAATTCAGTTTTTTCTAATTTTTTTTAAAGCTTTGTGAAGGTAGTTTTCTCAAACGTAATAACTATTCCTTTGTAGATTCCTTATCCAAATTTGCTTAGGTTTTTGTGAAGCAGTTCTAAACACAATAAATGGTTTCTTTCATCAGAGTAGCTTTCTCTAAATTTTTGCCTTAACGCTTTGTGAGCAGTACTTAACGCAAATAACTGTTACTTCACGCGCAGAGTCTTTCTAAGCTTGTAATAAAGTTTTGTGAGGAAGTATTTTAAACCTTGAAATAACTGGACTCTCACAAACGCTTTTTAATTCTATTACTGCAACAGAAAATTGCCTTAATCTTATGTTTGAAAGTCAAATTTTTTAAAGAAAAACCCAATTCACCCCCCACCTCTTGGGTTGTACGTAACATAAACGGGAACCAAAAATAGTTTTTTAAACACCTATAACAGATGGTAAAGTTAGGACATACTTAATAGTTCACTTGAGTTTCACTAGTTAGTCATACACCCTAAGAAATTCACATCTAGTGACACTAAGACATATTTCAATCATATATACAAATAATTATCATTCATCATAACAATCATCGAATGTTATCATAGAGTCTCCATTTCTCAAAAAATTAGTCGACTTTGTTTTTTTAAAAACACAAGTTTCTTCTTAATTAATCACACTTAGACAAATTGCTTAACATCAAGTCTTAATTTTTTGTTTATCACCATAGAATTGAACAAAGATGAACTTACCCATGTGAAAGAGGTCAATCACATGTATCTTTCTGACAATGCTTTTTAAATAAAATCAATAACAGTAAAAAATGTTATATAAGAAGATTCCACTCTAGTATGTTATTAAACCAATCAATATGTTTAATCATTAATAAACTAAGTGAAAATGTCATCGCGAAGCTAAAAAAGAAAATTTAACATCTACCAAATCCTTAAAGAAATTTTGTGTGCCCTCTGAATGACTTCTCTAAGGCAAAGGTTTTTTGGTCATTGGTCCTGCCACCTTTTCACGCATAGATATTATTATTTCATATTCACACGTCTTTGGCGTGGGAACCATGTCTCTAATAAAATTGGTATTTTTAGGTCCAATATGCTTGGTCTTGGCAATGGAATATGGATCTTTAGTGTGAGGCTATTGCCTGTTTGAATATCACAGTGTGATTACAACTATTTTTCCACTGATAGCACAGAACACACAAATGGTTCCAAAATCCGTCTTCAATCAGACCATTTCTGTAACTTGCAGTTGAAAATAGCTACAAAATTCACATTGTGGGACAAATGCCATGCATGATTTGCTACTCCAAGAAATATGTTGCCATTGTTTAAAGCAGAATAATAAAACTAGAAAGTAAGAATTTATACTCTCGTATTTGGGATCTCTCTGCCCAAATCGAACATCCTATAATAGGCCCTTTCAATTTGCAAATTAACCATCCTTTGATAACACAATGGAAATAGTCCCGTTTGTACCTTAAAGATATCTCAATATCCCTTTTAATTGCTACGCTCCAAATGTGTTTGGAACCTTGGATTGGATTGATTACTACTTACCATCCCCAAACGACAAAACAAAAATATCAGGTCTTTTACAGCATCATTCAGATAGCATCAGACTTCCAACCGCATTTGGATAAGGAACTCGGCTTCATTTTTATCTTTGTTACTTCCTGGAGTCTTGAAAAGCATAATTTTTTCACTTAGGTTATCAAAACTTGGCAATAAAGGAGTAATCCTATCTACCCCCGACACAACCCACCCCCAGCCCACCACGAAGATCTCTTGAACTTACTCCCACCCCAACACACCAACATAATCCATCTAACTCTTATAACACACCCAAGCCCCCCACAACACTCTTTAACACCCTCCAACATAATCTAATCCTTTCTAATTACTACGGCCCCACGCTAACACACACCCCTACAAATAACCCCGAACCCACACCCACCACACCACACTCCCACCCAACCACCGATCTCCTAACTCTTCATACTTCTTCTACACCTCAAACTTCTCTCTACCCACACACCCCAACACTCCCAGTCTTTCTAAACCCCCCTCCCCCCCGCCTTCTTTCCTAAACTAAACCCCCCCACCCCCCCCCCGTATTCTAACTCTAACTTGAAACTTCTTTACTGAATCTCTCTCTACCCCCCCCTAACCCCCTTATCTACTCTTATACTACTTATCTACCCCCAACACAATAAAAAAATCTCTATAACTCTCTACTCTCTACACTACAAATACCCGACTCCTAGCCCCCCACCACTCCCACCAACCAAACACCCAACCATCACCACCCCCCAAAATCTCTACCCATACCTTATCTCTACCACCCGGACACACACTTCCACACTCCGGAATACAATCTCTACTAACTCCTCTACTACTCTTCTAACTACCCACGCCACCCACCACCACCCACCCCAACCGCCCAACCACACCCCACCTCTTTATCTCTTACATACTTACTCTACTTACATCTAAATCATCCTAAACAAATCTAAAAAATAAAGAATATCTATCTCTTCTAAATCTAACCCCCGCTTAAAACTCTATATATACTTCTATTATCAATAAAACATCTTCCTCTAAGACCCAACCAAACACTACCATACCACAGACAATACCCCAACCACAACTCTCTTCTCTTAATCTAAACACCGCACCACCACCATCTTTCTCTACTTCTAACCATCAAACAAAAAATTAGATATCAATTAAACAAACCAACAAAACCACCCCCCTCTCTTATGACTGACTGGTTTACAACATTCAGGCAATAATTGAAATCATTACAAAGGAACCTTCAAAACGTAATGCCCTCTTGTGAAAAGTGACAACAAATTTTCGTCCCAAATGATCCCGTGAAATCCTTAACGTCCAAAAGATATAACACAGCCACTTCACCCATGTTTCATGATTAAAAAAGATTGGACGATACCCAGCTGTTTGACATGAGTCAGAATTAAATCTAAGTCCCATTTCCAGCTATTAAATAATGATCAAATTAACAAATATATGACATAAATTGAACTTACGATCCAAATATTGATATATTTTTTATAGGACCAATCCCCCTAAAATTAACTAAGAAATGGCTTTTTTCATTTGGCACTTTTATCCTTAGAAAATTTGTAGAAATTATAAGTTATGTAGGGAATGAACCTCCAAACTAAAACAGATGAAATTCCTTCATAAAATCTGTAGAAGTATTGGCAAATTGGGCTTTGAAAGAAGCCCCAATTGAGAGCCTAGTATTACAAAGCCCACATTTTTATAAGCCCAAATTGGGAGGTGATTTGCTGAGAAAAGAGGCCCACAAATCGAGCACAAAAAGTAGAAAAGCCCTAGTCCAATAAAAGTGTGGAACTTAGGGCTAATCGCCTAACGTATGGAAAAGAGGAAACCAAAATGAACTTGGCTATTGCCCTAAGCCAAGAATAAGGAAGGCTAGAGAGACCACCTATGTGCACTAGACGATCTTCTTATGGCCCAAAATGAAAGCCACTAAGCCGATCTCTTAATGCTCAAACTTAACGCTCAGGTGATCTGTATTATTATGAAATGAAACAATCACCCACAGCAGTCTCCATGCCATCTAAGCAAAGCCAAGCAATCGCCTGTACTAGTATCTTAAGGCTTAAAAGTTCCCATTGATTGAAACAACAGCTCAATAGCTTGCTTGTAACCTAATTGGATGTGGCTCAACTATGCCGCACTTGCACAATGCCGCAGAGAAAGAGTAGCCTATCAAGCAATATAATTAAATATAAATAACAAATAATTCAACAGAACAAAAGGGGCGGCTAGTAAAGAAAAAATAGAAAAGTATATACATACTGGTAAATATTTAGGCATAGATTTGTGGTTCATAATCTCAGAGGTCAAGGAGAGGAAGGTTGTGCGACAGGAAGTTCTCCATATCCAATAGAGCCAATTACATCCATCATTCTCGATCTGTTATTATCTATTATTTTTGTGTTCTTTGTTTTATTATTGTTTTTTTTAAAAGACAACCTTTTAAAAGAATGTAACTCGTTCTTTTCACTCTTAAAATAAAAGAATATGGATTGACTATTGGTTGTTTATATAATTTGTTTTTAAATCTAATGGAGTGAGTAAGCCAGCCATTTAGGGATGGATAATATCTATTACCTCCAGAAATACTGGGCGGCTTTTTATTAAAATTGAATAATCTATAATGATGATAATAGATTTCTGGTTTTCAATTTAATGACAAGAACCAAACGCTTGTTAAAATAAAAAATGGATCCCTTTATTTACTTGACATTGGGTAGGCGAGCAAGCGAATAACCGAAAGGGTGAGTATTCAACACCCTGAAAAATCCCAATATAAAATTGAGGCATTGGTTTTTATCTAGAAATAGAATAAAGACCAGTGGTAAAAAGGGAAAGACTATATTACGATGCACATCCCGAAAAGCGTCATATGAATAGTTAATAATAAGTTGCTACCTTGAAATAGGAGAAATAAACTTAACCCAAAAACACTCCTGCCTCATAAGAAAATAATATCACCGTGTGCCTTACTTACTTCGCTGTTGAGCACTCTTACCGGAGGTAAAATGGAGTCATTTCCATCACTAGAATGCTTTCTCATTTATAAAATTCAAAGAGAAAAAAAATTTTAAAAAAACTTCCAAACTTCTAAACTCTAACCACTAACTTTTAATTTTATGTTATTTAATTTCTTTTAATTTTTTGCTTTTTTAACTTACTGACTTTAAATTTTCCTTACCATTTACTTTTCGCACTTTTTTTAAATTTAACAAGCGCATTCATATTTACACTTATTACAAAATCAACTATTTATTTATTTTAATTTTCAGTCATTTTTTTACGTAATTTTACCTTTCTTTTGTTTATTATTTTTTTTAGTTTGCGCATAATTCACCGCTTTTATTGATTCTGCCTGATATTAAGTAATTGAAAAAATTCTAGTAACTCAATCTTCTAATCCCATAGTGGAAATACGATAATTTTATATACTACTTAATACGGACCAAACTATATATTAATACTTGTAAGTGTAACTCCTCGCCATTCGGTTATGAAGCCGTTATTAGCCGGAAAGCGGTGGGTGCTATCAAGTTTTTTTAAGCGCCGTTTGGCGGGGGAAAATTGGTAACCCGATTGATATAAGAAATTTGAAAAAAATAATTAAATCAGAGCAATTTATTTTTTCTGTCAATTTATTTTATCTTTTATTTCGACTTTCAAGGCAATTTTATTTTTCTGTCATTTATTTTATCTTTTATTTCGACTTTCAGTAACTTTCTTTATATATATATATATATGTATATATGGACTAACCTTTTATGGTCAGATCAAAAAGTGTTGATGTTGTGCTTCTAGATTAAGAAATAGAAAGAACAGCACGAACCTACGGAGAATCAACAAAAGGCACTAGAGGAGAGAAAGAAGTCTCGTTCGGACTAGACATCGATGTACGGAGATGCCACGATCCGAACCAGAAGAGGTAGAGAAAACAGAATCCGGACTAAAAGATTTAGATGATATAAAACAAATCATGGCCAAAGTAAGAACTTTATGGGATTTGAATATTCCAAATCCTGGAGATATCTAGACTGCTCTAGTCAGAACACCTATTACTGTAAACAACTTCGAGCTCAAACCAGCATTGATCTCAATGATGCAACAATCTCAATTTGCTGGTTTGCCGAGTGAAGATCCGAATGTTCATTTAGTAACATTCATCGAAATCAACGACACCTTAAAGATAAATAGAGCTAGTGATGATGCCATCCAAAAGAGTCAATGAAGCTTACAACCTTTTAGAGGAAATGGCAACAAGCAGCCGGAATGCTTGATGTTGACCGACTCACATTTTTATTCGTAAAATTCAATGCCTTGTCTAGGAAACTAGATAGGCTTAATGTGAGTGACACTGGAGAAATTCAACCCGAACTTGAAATCTGTGCTAAGGTAGGACACACATTTATAGAAAACCATTATGGAAATCTCATAGTATCCGAACCGATCTTGGAGCAAGCCAACTATGTCCAAAATAAGCAAGCCAACTATGTCCAAAATAATTAACCCCAAGAGCCCGGACAGAACCAGTTTCCTAACTTCTACAACCCAGATTTCAAAAAATGCCCATATCCAACTACTAACCAAAACTTCAAACCACCACCACTTGGATACCATCCGAGACAACCAAAATTCATTCCCACAACAGTTCACTCCAGCCGGACAAAACCAAAATCAATATCCTAGCTCTATCTCAACCTTAGAAGCCACTTTATAGAACTTTATTTAAGAATAAAAACAAGCTAATGATGGTTTTCAGGATATGTTCAGAAAAATGAATGAAGGATTGATCAACTTTCCACTCATATGAAGTTCATGGATAATCAAATAGCGTAGCAGGCAAGCTCCTCAGGAACTAAGCCCTATGGTAAGCTTCCAAGCCAACCAGAACCAAATCTAAAGGAGCAATGCAATGCTGTCTACCTTAGCAGTGGAAAGACCCTAGAGGAGTAAAAAAGAGCAATGCAGCAAGAGGAGAAATCAAAAGAAGAAGAATCAGCAAATGGAAAGCATAATGAAGCAATGAAAGAAGATGAGGAGACAAGAAAGAAGAAACAAGAAGAAGATATCCAAAGGACAATAAGAGCCTTTGAGAGGAAAGTCATTCCATTTCTCTAAAGACTTCGATATGTAAATCTAGACAAACAATTCGGGAAATTCCTAGAGATTTTGAAAGAATTGTATGTTAATATTCCATTCTTTGATATCATGATCCAATGCCTACCTATGCCAAAATTTTGAATGAAATTCTGATGAAGAAACGGAAGATGGAAAAGTTGGAAATGGTGGCATTCACGGAGGACTGCAGTGCAATGATCCAAAATAAGCTGCCATCGAAATGAAAGATCGAGGAAGTTTTTCCATTCCATGTGAAGTTGGAGCATTAAAGATCGACAAAGCCTTATGTACGAGCCGGTGTTAGTCTGATGCCATCATCTATCTTCAACAAATTCAACATTGGAGAGCTCAAGCCAACCCGTGTTGTCCTACAACTAGCCGATCGATTTGTTAAAAATCCGAGCGAAATTATAGACAACGTCCCAGTAAAAATTGGCAAATACTATATTCCAGTGGATT
Organism: Jatropha curcas; assembly: GCF_014843425.1. The sequence continues at coordinate 12,754 of NW_023590568.1, forward strand.
TTGTGGTATTTGATAGATGTTATTTTTATAGTATTTTTAATATAGTTTTTATTAGGATTTTTATTTTAATATAGTTTTTATTAGGATTTTTAGTATTTTTAATTCCTTTAATTAGTTTTTATTTAGTTTTATTTATGTTTTTGTTTAAAGTTTCTTTCAATCACATTTCACTTGATCTTGGGAAATTTTGTAACATTTCTATAGAAAACCAACCAAAAATACAGAAAAGAGTGTTCCTAAGCAAAAAGGCTAGCACGCCCTGGGTGTGTTATCTAGCACCCTCGTGTTGTGTTCAATTTAGCAGAGATTCAGAGGCTAGCATGCCCAAGCTGTGCCAGAGAGCACACCCGTGCTACAAGAGGCTGTCGATCTTTGAGCGTGCTCACTGCAGCACGGCCTGTGCTGTAACTACTTTGAAGTCCTTAGAGCTTAGCACACCCAAGCCATGCCAGAGAGCACGCCCGTGCCGCAAGAAGCTGTCGATCTCTGAACGTGCTCATCCAAGCACGACCCATGCTGCAACCACCTTGGGGACTCAGAGCCTAGCACACCCAGACCGTGCCAGATAGCACGCCTATGCTAAAGACCAGATTTTGCCTTGGGCTAAGAACGTCAGTTCTAGCCCGTGCCACTTGCATGGACCCGCATGGGATGTTTTTCTGACATGCCAATCAAGTTTAAATCCTATTTAGATGCTGGAAGAGTCATAATTGGGAAGAAATACAAAGACAAAACAGTTTTCTATCTCAAAAAGATTTCTTACTCAATAGAGATCCACTTTCCTAAACGAACACGAAGACATTCCTGAAAGTCTATATAAAGAGAGAGACTAGCCATGATTGGGGGGTCGATGTGATTTTCATTATATATTCCAACTCTTGTTCTATTATTTGATATATAGTTTTCTCTCTTCAAGACTTCAAGTGCTCAAGATTGGTGTCAATATTCAAGGAAGCCGTTCAAGCTTATCACTGACTAGTTTTTATTTCTAAACTCTCTTAACTCTCTTTTTGTTTCATTATTATGTTATGGGATATTTACAAGTTTAATAGTTTTATTTCAATTACTATGTCGAACTAAACTCCCTATACTAGAAATTTTGATGTAGCTTAATTTCGATTTTCAATTTATATAATATATAGATTTGCTTTTCTTTGTTCAAAAGTATAATTATTATGACTGTAATGCTTCTAGGCAGAGTTTTCTCCCCTGCATTGATTTATTCATTAATCACTTATCGGGAGGAAGGTTTTTGAATGAAAAGCTAATAAATTACATGAGAATAATAACTGATATGGACTAGCCTATATTGGTTTTGATTCATGGCGGGGCTTTCATTTAAGTTAAAACGACCTTAGGTTATGAATTCATAAACAAATAATAAAACTTAACTGCATTTAATTCTATGTTTTGATTGCGCTATGAAAGATAAGGTAATTAGACGCGTTGTTTAAAGATAGCTAACAATAACCGGGTTAAAATAGCTAACAATACATCAGGAGAGCTTGTTAGTGATTCTAGGGTTGTTTCCCCTACTTGAACAATTAAAATTAATTATCAAACTGATAAAATAAATTGAATTGAATTAACTGAAATCAAAATCCCCAGTAGCTTTTAATCCTTGATTTCTTTTTATTCTCTTTTATTTTAATTTAATTTCTTAAAATAATTCTCCTTATTGTCATTTAAATAATAGTAGTTAGAACAATTTTGGTACTTGTTATACAATCTTCGTGGGACGATACTCTACTCATTCTTTATTACTCATTGGGATTTCATGCACTTGCAAGGAAGAGGATGCACAAACACCCATCCTATTAAGTCGACCTTTCCTAGCAACTGTTGGAGCTCTTATAGACATTAGAAGGCAGACTCACCTTGAAAGTAGGAGAAGATGAAATAGTCTTTAACCTATTTGATATGATGAAGCAGCCAGCGCGAAATGCAGAATGTTTCAAAGTTGACATTGTAGATGAAATTTCAAAGGAGATAATTAACAAAGAAATCTGTAAAGACCCCTTCAACAAGTTCATTCCACCTGTTTATAATGATGAAGGGGAAGATCGTAAGTAGATAGAAATAGACCCTCCACCCGATGATTTATCAACAAGAGATGCAAACGTGGCACCAATTGTAGAGATCATACAAAAGGTTGAACTGAAACCCTTACCTAATGAACTCAAGTATGCATTTCTTGGTCCTGATAATCAATTCTTTTTTAAATGCGGATCAAGTAGAAAAATTGTTGCATTTGCTTCAACAACATAGGAATATCCTAGGGTACAATATTAAAGATATAAAAAGTATAAGTTCATCATATGTGTAGAATTTTATTTGAAGATGGATTTAAACCTTCAATTGAGCCACAAAGAAAATTGAACCCAAATCTTAAAAAAGTAGTTAAAAAGGAAATAACTAAGCTGTTAGACGCATGTGTCATTTATCCTATTTTTGACAATCAATGGTCAGTCCAATTCATGTAGTGCCTAAAAAGGGAGGAATCACTATAGTTAAAAAAGAAGATGATATGACACCAGCCACCAGAGTTGTGATCGGATGGCAAATGTGCATTGATTACAGAAAGTTAAATAAAGCCACTCGGAAGGATCGTTTCCCTTTACCTTTTATTAATCAAATTTTAGAAAGACTAGCTGGTAATTCTTATTTTTAGTTTCTTGATGGATTTTTTGGATTTTATCAAATTTATATTCACCCTCAGGATCAGGAAAGGACCACATTTACTTGTCCCTATGGTACTTATGCATTTAGATGTATGCCATTTGGATTATGTAACGCACCTGCTACCTTTTAAAGATGTATGATCGCTATTTTTTCAGATTTTCTTGAAGAATGCATGGAAGTTTTATGGATGTTTTTTCGCTATTTTTTCAGATTTTCTTGAAGAATGCATGGAAGTTTTATGGATGTTTTTTCTGTTCATGGCTTGACATTTGAAGCTTGTTTAGAATATCTAGCTAAAGTCTTGAAACAATGCAAAGAAACCAACCTTGTGCTAAATTGGGAAAAGTGCCATTTCATGGTGGAAGAAGGAGTTGTTCTTGGACACATCATTTCAGAAAGAGGTATAGAAGTTGACCGAGCCAAAGTGGAGGTGATAGAAAATCTACCACCACCACCATCCGTAAAAGAAATCAGAAGCTTCTTAAGACATGCCGGATTCTATCAAAGATTCATCAAGGACTTCTTAAAGATATCAAAGCCATTATGCCACCTATTAGGTAAAGATGTTCCTTTTCTTTTTGGCGATGACTATATGAACTCCTTTTGCAGATTAAAGAAAGCACTAATATATACACTAGTGATATCGCCACCGGATTGGTCACTTCCTTTTGAATTGATGTGCGATGCAAGTGATGTAGCCATTGGAGCTGTAATTGGGCAAAGGAAAGACAAAAAAGCATACGCCATCTACTTTGCAAGCCGGACGCTAGATGAGAAATAGGCCAATTACACCACAACAGAGAAAGAGTTTCTCGCTGTAGTGTGAGCTTTGGATAAATCCAGAGTCTACCTTTTTGGATAAAAAATTACCATATATACAGACCATGCGGCAATCAAATACTTAATTAAGAAGAAGGAAGCAAAGCCAAGACTGATTAGATGGGTCCTACTACTACAACAATTTGATTATGAAATCAAGGATAAGAAAGGATCAGAGAATGTGGTAGTAGATCATCTGTCTAGAATCAGAAGAGAAGAAGACATCAGAGATGACCACTCGGTGCCCATTGATTATTCATTTCCAGGAGAGCAAATCATTGCTATATAAGAACTAAGAGCAGCACGGTTTGTAGACTACGCCAACTATCCAGCAAGCAAAATAATTCCTCATCACCTCACCAAGCATAAATAATTTCCTCATTTCACCTCAACTGTTGAAAAAAAAGATGGCTTTCTTGAGGAGCGGGAGGAATTATTATTTGTGCGAAAACCCATCCTTTATAAAAGAGTTTCGTATCGAAAAAATCGTTCGCAGGATGTCTACCAGGGGAAGACGGAAGTGTTTACACACTATCTTGTCAGTGCATCTTCACATATGCCGAGGACACTTCAGCACTGCAAAATAGGCTACAGGAGGACACTTCAGCACTGCAAAAATAGCTACAAAAGATCCTACAGGCTGGATTCTTCTGGCCTAATCTTTTTAAAGATGTGAAGCAATTCATTGCCACTTGCGGCAGATGCCAAAGAACAGGGAATATATTGAGAAGAAATGAGATGCCATAAAAAAGCATTCAGGAAGTAAAATTATTTGATGTCTAGGGCATTGACTTCATGAGACCTTTCCCACCATCATTCAATAAGAGATACATCCTAGTTACAGTGGACTATGTATCAAAATGGGTCGAAGCAGTAGTAGCACCAACAAATGATTCCAGTGTGGTTGTCAAATTTCTGAAAAAGTAAATCCTCGTTAGATTCAGTACACCCAGCGCCCATATCAATGATGGAGGATCGCACTTTTGCAACTGACCTTTGAAAATTCTACTGAAAAGATATGGAATCACTCGCCGTATTTCTACTCCTTATCATCCTCAGACAAACGGACAAGTTGAAATCTCTAATCGTGAATTAAAGATCAATTTGGAAAAATAGTGAATAACTCTAGAAGGACTGGTCTTTAAGATTAGATGATACTTTATGGGCCTACTGAATGGCTTTCAATACACTGATTGGAATGACTCCGTTTAGACTTGTTTTCAAAAAATCGTGTCACTTACCGGTAGAATTGGACTAGAAAGCATTTTGGCCTATCAGAACCCTGAATTTCAACCTGAGGAAGGCATCCCAATGGAGATTACTGCATATAGAAGAGTTGGAAGAAATACGACTTGATGCCTATGAAAATGCAAAGATTTATAAAGAACCGACCAAAAGCTGGCATGATAGACATATTCTGAAAAGGGAAATTAAAGGAGACCAAGTATTATTATTTGATTCCCGGCTCAGACTATTTCTAGGGAAATTAAAATCCTACTGGTCTGGACCATGTAAGGTGATCAAGTTACATCCACATGGCGCAGTAGAAATTTGGGGCAACAAATCCAAAACATTCAAGGTGAACAGCCAGAGACTCAAACTCTATCTAACCGGAGAAAATCTACCTGACATAAGCAGGTGGAATCTTATCAATCTAGGTTAGTACCCTGTCCTTAGCTAATATATATAGCAGTGCACAAATAATTTATAAAAATAAAAACACAAAATTTTTTATAAAATATAAGTAGGATTTTTTTTTTTAGTTAGTAGGAAAGTATTTAAATATATACACGTATTAAGTTTACCAATTATATAAATCATAAAACACAATATATATATAATAAAAATGAATTCAAGGAGCAAGCTAGGTGAGAGCCTAGTCCCTCGAAGGGTGAGCTGAGTTACAATTATGAGATCGCTTAGGCCAGGGAAGAAGCTAGCCTAAGTGACCACTTGAGCAGGGAAAGGAGATCACCTACCTCAGCCAAGAAGCCAAGGCAAACAACCACCTACCAAAAGGTAGGAGATTGCCTACCTCAACCAAAAGGCCAAGGCAGAAGATCACTTAACATGGACAAAACAAGAGCTAGGCACATTCCTACGTATTAGGTACGCAGCTTTAAGCACTCGCTTACTCAGCACACACTTGTCACTTAGGAGATTGCTTAGGCCACTAGACTAGCCAAATAACCTATTTAGGGAGATGAGTTGTCGACATGCAATGAAATGAAAATAACACATGTCATATAAACATCACAGAACATGCAAAATGCCTTTTTGCATAGTGTATAAGCAAATTTGAGAAACAAATTTACTCCTCTCTCTCACCAAACTTTGCTAGCACTCAGAACCTTACCAAGCTAAAAACAGAGAAGCTTTACACCCCATTAATGGCACCTAGGAAATGAGTTTCAGCCAAACTAGTGACATACAAACGTAGAAATGACCCAATATCACCTGATATGCCCAATGTTCATGTGCCAAATCCTTAGAAAACATTCGACAAACTAGAGAGAGCGAGGATTATACCATTCCATCGAGAGAAAATTGGCAAAGAACTCCTTAATTTAATTGAGGATCCAAGCAAACTTTCGAATGTTGATGGAAGAAATGGGGTAGGATAGTTTAAGAAGGTTTGAAGTTAGGTTGGTGCAGGAGGTTTTTGCTACATAATTAGCGACGAATTTTTAAAGGGCCCCACCTAACCACCTGTGAGAGTGACATTTATAAGTACAAAAAGTAAACTCAATTTGAAGTTAATAACATTATTAAAGATTGTGAATAGTTGGACAACTTTTGGAGTCAACTCTCTTTTTCGAACCCAAAATCGAAAACTAGAGATTTTGGGTTAAAAAAAAAAAAAAAAAAAAGAAATCCTTGTTGAGGACGTTGGATTTTTCCCAAAAGATTAGAAAGAATCGAATTAAACGGGCTTCATTTATTTTATTTTATAAAATGGTTTTCTCTTTATTAAACCCGTTTAATCATCGGAAAAGGTTCTCTTATTTTAGTAAGAGTTTTATTTTGGAGTCGCCACCCTTATTAGAAAAAATTCTCGAATTAATTGATTCTTTGGAATCAACTAATCCGGTTTTAAACCAGGGATAGGATCAGGAGTTAGGTACGAAATGGGATGGTGTTAGGCACCCATTTCGCTTGGCTAAGCCAGCCTCCTAATTGTCCATTAATTCAAAATAATTTAACACTGCAATTAACTAAAAATTGAGATGTAAAACCTTCTATGCAATTTTGGAAAACATGTCAACATACATTCAATCTCATCCCTAAAAATTGAGATGTAAAACCTTTTATGCATTTTTGGAAAACATGTCAATCATAGATTCAATCTCATCCATACAACATGAAATAAACCAACCAAAGAAAGTGAGCGAGGAGAAAAGAGTTACAAACCACCCTAATCATTATAACCTACTCTCAAACCCTCCAAATTTCCCAAATCCAATCTATCGATTACAAGCAAGCTTTAATACAAATACTTATGAACTCATTACATTTTGTAATAAAAATTAAATAAAAAATAAATCCAAACCACAAGCAACAAACATAAAGAATAACAAATATCCACAGAAGAATATATTAATTATAAGACCATAACACAATTAATCATCCAACAAGCATGAATATGATGAATATAAATGAAACAAGATTAATAAATAAAGGGTTAGCATAATAACAATGAATATTAAACTAAATAATATGAATTTAAAGGACATAAATAATAAAGAAAAGAAATAATAAAGTGCTAGTAAATTAAAAGATAATAATTAAATGACAAAAATTTAAAGATTTTAACAAGATTTGAGTTCATGATCTTGATGTTCATCTTAGAAGGATAAACAAATCCACCAATCATTGATCTCAATCTTGTTTTTATTGTTTATTTGATCCATGTATGGCCTAATACGCCTCAAGAACCCTTTAAGGTCGGAGCTTGGCCAACGGATCACTGAATCAGGACGTTTATTGGTTAAGAACAAGACATTTTTGGGTAGCATGAGCCACAGGGTAATGGCGCACGCCACTACTATTGGCCTCATGACACAAAGATGCAGAAACCCCTATTTGGTTGATCCTAAGTTTCCCTCACAACCAGACCTAGAAATAGTGTTTTAAACACCAAAAAATCAAAGGAAAAGATGGAGAAAGCATTTAAAGGTTCTTAGGAACTACCTTTTGTGATTTCTTCGATGATTTGCTCAAATATGGATGAAGGGAAACCCAATACTTGGCCCTTGATTCAAAAATCTAAGGTTCAAAATTAGAGTTTGTGTTCGTAGGATTCTAGATTCTCTAAAGGGGGTTTTTGATTGATTAATAATAATTTCTCAACTCAAATCGAAGGTTTAACACAAGTCACCTTGAGATTTCTTTGGTTGAGTTTTCAAAATTCAAGAAATTCCCCTTTATTTTCCAAAAAGAATCCTCTTTTACACACCCCTTAATGCCTATTTATAGGCAAATGAGGGTGGGTAGCCCATTTTAGGGCAATGTGGCAAAAATGCCACTATTGGCTTCGCAATGGGATTGGAATCATTTTTATAAAATGAAACTGGGTGGCACACAAAACGAGGCAGTGCATCAAAAAATGTGCTTGCTCAGCCCGACACACTTCCCGGGCTCGATTTCATCACGAAATGCTTAGTAACCCGAAAAGGTAAAAGTGGTTAAACACATCAGTAATCTTAGCCACGGACCATCGGTCCAAAAACCAAGACAATCGGAAATCCTGGTCAAGTTTTATATGAAAAATGGTGTATCATCACTTAACCTTTTTAGGGCCCAAATTTAAGCATCTACAATTTGCCCCCACTTTGATAATATTTTGCTTTTTAAGCAAAATGTCATCAAAGTGTAAAGTAGACGTGTAAGTAAGAATATACTTACCTGATTTGCGTGGCACGCACGACTTCGATGGATGAAATGCACCATTCTAGCAGCTTTGTTGATGTGGATTTGAAAACCTGCCCAGGGGGAGTTACGGTACCACTACGGCATTTGAAGAGTGAAAGGATTGTGCCAGTTGACGGCTTCAATTGGGGATATTTCGATTGTCCCAGTACCATTATGAAATTTGAAGGGCGGACGGATTGCACCATAGTGATTGTCGGCGGCTTGTGCAGCTATCTTGGGCCAGTTGAAGACTTCAACTATGGATACTTCGATCGTCCCAGTACCATTACGACATTTGACAGATGGACGAATTGTGCCATGGTTATTGTAGATGACTTCTGTGGCTATCTTGTGCCATTTGACAGCTTTGAGTTGATAATGCTCCACTTTGGGAGGTTGTCCTTCCGGACGAAGAGAGGCGAAATAAGAGCGCCACACAAGATGGTTTCAAGGGTGCGCCACTTTCGACGGCTTCAATGGATGAATGATTCCGACAATTTAGTCGACCCAATTTTTGAAATGCTCCACTTCAGGTGACACTTCAATGGACAGTTAAACTGGAAAACTCTGGTTCAGGAGTCGCACCACTTCGGACAGCTTAAACTGGAAAACTTTGCTTCGGGAGATGCACCACTTTGGACAACTTAAATTGAAAAAAACTCCACTTCAGATGGTGTGCCACTTCGGACGGCTTAAACTGGAAAACTCCTCTTTGGAAGGTGCGCCACTTCAGATGGCTTAAACTTGAAAAACTCTACTTCGGGAGGTGTGCCACTTCGGACGGCTTAGCTTCTGAAATGCTCTGCTCAAGGGTGTGCCACTTCGGACGGCTTAAACTAGAAAACTCCACTTCGGGAGGTGCGCTACTTCAAACAGCTTAAGTTCTAGAATGCTCCGCTCGGGAGAAGTACCTACATAATGATTCTTGCAATATAGGGTAAAAGGCTCTCCGGCCAATTATGGTTAGAAATTCAATCATTAGGCCCGAAAAAGTGTGCGCGTATGGCACATGATTTTGGTATAAATTTTCAAACTATTTGTCATCTCAAGTTTACTTATATAAATTCTATTTAAAAATTTACTTTTTAAAAAATATATCCAATCACAACTTAAAAATATGAAGAAAAATATTATTAAAAAATAATATACTTTTTTCTTCTTCTTTTATCTCTCTTCTAAATAAATATTATAGATTCAATAAAATATATTTTTTAAAAAATATATCCAATCAAATCATAAAATAGAAAGAAAAAAGAATATTAATAAAAGAATAATATTTTAAAAAATTATCCAATCAAATATAAAAAATAGAAAGAAAAAAGAATTTATTTAATAAAGAATATATTTTCTTTCTTTTTTTATTATCTCGCCAATAAAATATTTTAATTATATAAAAATAGAGATTATTATAATAAAAATAGAATTAAATATTTAATAAATAAAATATATAAAAAAATTTTAAATGTCTCATTGTCATATATATTTATTAAAAACTAAATTTAGTAAAGATAAAACTTAAAATTTTTGAAATGTGTAATTATCTATATGTATTTATTTAAAAAATATACTCCTCGTCCCATTTTGTTTGCATAGTTTGACAAAACACGCCTATTAAGAATTTAGTCAAATAAAATTATTTTGCCATTTTTTTACCCTTAACTCATTGAGGATATTAATAAATAATAAAGGATCATCAAAGTTATCATGGGAAAAATAATTATTGTTCAAATTTAGAAATCTTGCAAACATTTTGGGACATCTAAAAAAAGAATAATAAGCAAACAAAATAGGATGGAGGGAGTATATTTTTTGACTCATTAGGAGACTTGATGGGCCGAAATAATTGATAGCCTCGCAAAGCGGGCAAATCTTGTTGTGTTATTTCAATATAAATTGCATGAATGCATGATTGTTTTTGTACATTTTACGTTTTGTTGTTGATTTTGTTTCAAAGTGAATTGGCCAGGAACAAGTTGGAGCAAAGACCTTGTTCTATACAAAAAATTAGGGCCAAACAAGGTTTAAAAAGATAAAAAAAGATAAGAGAATTCCTTGATCCAGCCTTCACGCCGCCAAGCAAGTCGCAACAAAGAAAAACGCCCACGTCGCGAGCGCTACCAGAAGTCGCGCATGCAACCTACACCCAGAAAAGCTAGTCGCGAGCGCGACATTCGCATACGCGGGCACGACAAGCAGATCTGAGTGTCAGAAGCAATTGGACCAGAAGACGCGAGCGCACCTTCCATCTGCACGGGCGTGAGAAAGCACCTTTGAGAAGCAGAAAGTTTGCCAGCGGAATACGCGAGCGCGCCTTCCATATGCGCGAGCGCGAACAAAACTCTTGAGAGGCAAAAGCATTTGGAGCATAAGTCGCGAGCGTGACCTTCACCAGCGCGAGCGCGAGTCGAGATTTCCAGGAGACGTGATTGCTGCCTTTTCATCAGAGAATCATATCTTTCCATGCAAGGGTCGCAAGGGTCGGCTCCTCTTAAGAGAAGTCGCTCCAAGCACCTCATTTAGCCAACCAATCAGCTTGACAACAAACACCATTCACTCTCCTCCTCTATTAAAAATAGCAATCAAGTGAGCAAGAAGAGAGACAGATAGTACAGAATTGATTGCTTATTCACAATTTAGATTCACAACACTTTAGATTGTATGTTAGGGAGAAGTGTGTTAGTATTCTTACAGCAAGATTGACGAAAGTCACTTGTTAATGATTGTGCGCAAACACCAAGAAGTTCCTCGAAGGTTGTGACGCCACTCCGGAGGCTTTGAGTTAGTTATTCTTTCATCTTGTTTTACTAACTTATTGCTATGTTGTTCGTTTCATAACTCTTCTATGGCAACAGCAACGAATATTTAGTTTGGTATATTCAATAACAAATTCTTTAGTTATCTTTTGGTCGTTTGTTTAATCAAAGTTACTAGATCTATTTATCAGAAGGAAATAGTTTAGTTTTTAAAGAATCAAAGAGATTTAATTCATTGAAGTTGAATTGTGCATATGCACTATTTCACTTATTTCTGTTGGAGTTACAATTTTCGTTAAATCTGTCTTATTGAAATAATCAAAGAATAAGAACTAGGTTTAATATTCAACAAAGTAAGGTATTTATTATAAGTAGAAATATATATAATAGATAGAGTAATTCTATACCGAGAGGTTGAATTATATTTTACTAAATGTGATTAAAGAATTATTCATTGGATGTTACATGTTTTGATATAAAAGATGAAAATCCAGTGCATGATCAATTTTTCTAAGTATACTACTACACACTTATCTATAGAATTAAGTAACATTTAGTTTTAACATAACTAGAATTATAGCTAAATCATTTCACATTTGTATTTCTTTTAGCATAAATAGAAATTCCTCCCACTTCTGTATTTATTTCTTATTAAATACCATGAGAATAAAGTAGGCAAGGTGGAGCTCAACCCGTTCCTCGTGGGGATTCGATCTTTTATTACTTACGTTTGACGTCGTTACAAAGTAGCAAGTGGACTCAACCCGTTCCTCGTGGGATCGATCTTTTATTACTACGTTGCGATCCGTATACTTGTGGGAACTCAAAAGAGACGCAACAATAATACTGCGGTCTACGCAACAAGTAATAATCCTCCCCTAGACTCACCAAATTATTGAAAACACTTGTAGTCGAAAGGATTCAAATTCGAAACCTCTCACTCCTCACATAAGTGATAAGACAATCAGACATACATGGTTGGCTTGCAAAATAATTTTTATAAATATATCCAATCAACTAATAAAATGTTATTTTCTCATTAGCTATGACTAAGGTTATTTGGAATATCCTAAATTTCAACAAAGGCGCTATCGAAAATTCTATTATTTCTCCTTCCCCTATTCCCACATTTATATGTAAAATAGAAGTATGTGCAAATTTGATTTTCGAGCTAAAATTTCTGATAGCATCAATTGTCTTTTCAAATTCTTTCCAAATACCCACTTATAAATAACGTCAGTTTACATCTAAGAACTTGCACATGAATTACAATAAAAAAAATTCAAAAATTCACTTCCTATAACCATGTCATGTCCATTTGATTTGAACCTGCAATTTCTTGATTTGCCCATAGCTTTAAAAAATGTGCTTACTCCGACTATTAGGGATGAAAGTGGTTGATAGTTTTAAAAATTAAATCCGTAATTCTCGAAAAGGAAGAATTTATGGGAACAATTTTTTCATATTTCCATCAAAGCGCTATCATTTTGAGAGAGCATTCAAAAAAGATTTGGTAAATAATCTTTTGTGCTTCACTTGTATAATCCATGCTATTTTTTCACAATTTTTAATACAATTTATTATTGAACATCAAATTCCAGAAAAATTAACTTCATTTATACCACATAGTGCAAAATCCTAACCTATTTATTTCACTTTCAATGCCATCATTGTTTCTAGATTTCTCTTGGAAACCAACTAATTTTATGAAAATCTGATAGTTATTTTTGATGTGTTGCAATATTAATTTTAATTAAAAGTATAAATTTTGGTAGATGTTATCTTGTTTTAGATGTAATCCATATCTTGTAAGCTTAGTCTTATAATAGTATGAATTCTTTTTGAAAAGAAAATGCATTATGGATTAATTTTGATTATGAAAGGAAGATAACCCGGGATTTAATAGTAAACATGAAACGATCATAAGAGTATGATATTCTAGCAAGAGTGTCGTCATTTACACTAGCTTGCCCTCTTATCCATTTAATGAATATTGTTAGACCTACGAGATAAAATATCTTTATAATTTTTAATAATAATACTAAAAAGTCTGTTTCATTTAAGAGCAAAAACACGAGTTTGAGATAAGCATGATCATGGTTTCAGAATCACCGGTTTCAGTTCAAAACCATCGATTCCAATTATAAAAAAGATGAAACTAAAATTGAACCACTTCTAAATGATATATAAGATGATTTTGGATATAATTATTGTGGTTTTAAACGATAGAATTATTATGGCTATATAGTCAAAGTGATGGCATGTGAAACATAATTTTATAAAATAAATCAAATCAAATCATTCAGTTTAGTGTAATTTAATTTTTAAAAACTTGATTCAATTTTAGTTTTAATAGGAAAAATGATTTCTTTTTTAAAGTTTAGTTTAGCTTTTATTATATAAAAAATTGAATCTAATAATTAAATTGATTTAATTCAAAATCAAAAAATTGGATAAGTTAAATTAATTTGATTAAATTTAATTTTTTTAAAATTTTATTTATTTAATTTATATTAATTTGAACCAAACTAACCGAATGCTTGATAAACTAACAGTTGATCTGTATCAAAACTTCGCACAATTCTTTGGGGCAAATAGCGATCGCTTTTGTATCAGTTGCCAAGTCGGTTGCTAAAGTCGTCAATAGTGGCCGCTCATTTGGTCGCTAAACTATAGACAATTTTACAGTAATTCGCTGGTGCAAATGGTTGCTATTCTCCATCACTAAAAGCGGTTGCTAAAACATATATTTTTTTAATGATATTTTATCAAAGTTCTTCTTTACTCGTGATCTACAAAAGAATGATGATATTGATTTTTAATAAATTCACTCAAGTGACAATCTTGATAGTTTGCTCACCAAAGTACATTACACTACACATTTTTTAAGAATTAATACACAAAATTAAAATATATAAATTCAAAGATCTTAAGTGATATTTTGACGAGGGAGAGTAGACAGATACAATACTCTTTTTCCCTTTAACCAATATTTTTTCCTATTGGTTTTTCCTAGTAAAGAATTTTTAATAAGCCAGTATTTCGACGCGTATTATTAGAAGAGAATGATGTACTTATTTTCTTTCACTAAGATTTTTTTCTTTTCCACGTGGTTTTCTTATTAAAGTTTTAACTTGACATATTCTTTGAAGGATTAACATCCAACGGGTAATGTTCTGAAATTAGTAGATATATTATATATAATAGAAGTTTATATACTTAATTAGTGAGAAGTCTACATTTCTAAATTTACAGAGAAGTCTATATTCCCAATTAAGGTACCACTTGTGTGTCTATATATAAGTGTCTTCTCATTAATAAGAATGTCGCTCATATTTTTTTTTTATTTATTCTCTCCCAAATTATAACAAAATAAATGTTTGTTTTCAATCAAATATTATAATTAAAAAATTAAAAAATAATAAGAAAAATTAAAAAAAATCAAATATTCAATATAATTTTGTAATTCTAGAATCTTTAAATCAAATATTTTGTAAGACAACAAAATGCAGTAATTTTATAATTATAATTTTATTTTAAAATAAAATTTTCCTATGTTTAAGCTTTTTTAAATAATTTTTGTTAATTAAAAATAATTATTATTTTCAATAGAAAACTGTTCTACTACAAAATTAGGATGCTAATTGTATAAAAAAAAAATATCTTTTTTAAACAAAATATATATAGCTGTTAAATTAACTTTAGATTTAGAAGATCAAAATTCCAATATTAGAAAGAGATAAAAAGAAAAAATGAAATAAGTTATCAGTATCTATCTGACTAGCTCTGGACAGCTCAAAATATCCTACTGTCTACTGTCGATTTCATTTTTTTTTTTTTTTAATCTTTTGATAGGGCTATCATTTTTCATCATAAAATCGTCTCGTCCTTTTACCCCTCTGTGGTTGTCCTTTCGCCAACTTCCTTTCTCTTGTAGCTACAAAAAAACTTGGAAAACGGGTCAAGCTTTTCCGAAATATGGAAGGAGAATCCAGTCCGAATTCGAATTCTAAGGCTCCTTTGTTAGTAAATCAAAGAAAGGGAAGCGGCAGACTGAGTCGAGGCTCACTCAGAGACGAGTTTTTATCAAGATTGCCTGATAAGCTTCGTTCTGGACTTGGTGTTGATGTTGAATCTCCTTTTCATATTGATTTGTCCAAAACCAAAGAACTGTCCAAAGGTTTCATCCTTTTTGTATTTTTCTACTACATTCTTTTTTTTTTTTTTTTTTTACTACATTCTTTTTTTTTTTTTTTTTTTGAATTATGTACGTTTTAATTAACATTGTTAATTCTAAATTTAATAGTTGATTTTTTTTTTTTTTTTTTTTTGAATTACTAGTACGTTTTAATTAAATTTTATAATTCTAAATTTAATAGTTGATTTAAATATGAATGTCCATTTTATGTCAAACAAAATATTTAAAGACAACTTGGATATTTAAAATGAAATTTAATTATAAATTATTTTTTAAAAATATTAATTTGTATTTAGTGAAATTTATTTGTAACTAAAATGAATTTTGTATGAGTTTATATATTTTTTCAAAATTAATTAACAGGTGCAAGAGAGTATTACGAGAGACAATTAGATACCTTGAAATCATTCGAAGAAGTTGATTCTCTGGAGGTAGATGGCATTGTCGACGAGGAAGACGATGAAGAACACCGGCAAGCTGAATGGGCCATGCGAATATCCAATTATGCAAATATTCTACTCTTAGCAATTAAGGTCAATTGATATTAGTTAATTGATACTGTTTAACTCATCTTTTGTGTAATACATCTGTTGATTGATATTAGTTTTGTACAATATGCAGATTTATGCTACAGTAAGAAGTGGGTCAATAGCCATTGCTGCATCAACATTAGATTCTTTGCTTGATCTCATGGCTGGTGGAGTACTTTGGTTCACTCACCTATCTATGAAAAGCATAAATATATACGACTACCCTATTGGAAAATTAAGGTTGCAGCCTGTGGGTATAATCATCTTTGCTGCGATTATGGCTACACTCGGTATGCAGTTTCATATTCTTTTTTGAAGTTAGATTTATTGCTTTATAAATATAATCTTGTTTTAAATTCTCAAATGGAAAGGAAGTTGAAAGATGGTGAGTTATTTTTGTTTCCTATGATTTTGTGAGAAGTTTTCAGGACAAATTGGACATAACTAGTTATAGTTTTATATATTGCTGTCTGAAATTGACAACTGGAAACATGCCGATAGTATCAGGAAGCTTTTCTGTTTTGCATATATGAAATGCCTTGTGAAATCTTGGAGAATATAATATGCAGTTGTCGAAATTTTGCATTTTCTTATTTTCTTGTAGCAGTTCTTACATCAAATGGTGAATCCCTCTACACCATTAGTGTTCAAGAACTCTTTTGGGCCTGCATCGTACGACATGATGGACAAGATTCAATTCTTCTCACTGGGAAAAAAAATTGCTAGAATATTCAACATAAATGCAAAATGCATGCAGGTCAAGATATGTTATAGAATTTGTTTCTTTAACATTTGATAACACAAATCTGATAAAAGTTCTATTTGTGGCTCTTTAACATTCAATATATCAATTCTTAGTCCATTTAAATATGTAAATCCTTGTCATATTCCCCTGCTCTTTTCTTGAAGTCCTTTGATAACGACATATTCAATATATAAATCCTTAGTCCATCTTTAACATTCTTATTTAAGTATATTACCCACTTGATGGCGTATACAGTTATTGCTATAGGTGCTTATCACAATGAACATGAATTTTTTATTTCCTTTACATGTAATTATTTTCACAAAAATGTTTTGACCTATCATAAGAACTATTTCTTGGAATGAAAGAACAACAAATTTGTGAGCCTTTCCTTTAGGAAAAAGGATTTTAGGATTTTACTTTCTGAATATGGCATGCATTCATAAAGAATAAAATTGCTAAGACTTGCAATTTTTACAGGGTTTCAGATATTGATCCAGGCTGTTGAAGAACTAGTTAAAGATGAAGCCACTGAAAAGATGTCCTCAAATCAATTAATGTGGCTCTACATAATCATGATTACTGCCACTGTGGTGAAGCTGGCACTTTGGCTTTACTGCAGAAGCTCAGGAAACAAGATTGTTCGCGCTTATGCAAAGGTTTTTTCTATTTATTGAATAGTTAGCTTTCTAGTGATCGGCTTGTAAATTATCATTTTTATAACTCCTTGACATTGCTAATTCTCAGGATCACTACTTTGATGTAATAACGAATGTAGTAGGTTTAGTTGCAGCTGTTCTTGGTGATAAGTTCTACTGGTGGATAGACCCTGCTGGTGCTATTTTACTTGCCATTTACACAATATCAAATTGGTCTGGAACTGTTTTTGAAAATGCAGGTAGTTTTTTCACCCATGTTTTGTTCCAAAGGGTTAGGATAAACAGAAAAGTATTTCTTGATCATTCTCAATTCTCATTATTTTTTAATATATTCAACCATTTAAGACAAGCTTCTTCTTGCAGTTTCACTTGTTGGACAAACAGCCCCTCCTGAAGTCCTGCAAAAGTTAACATATCTTGTCATAAGGCATCCTCAAGTTAAGCGCGTTGATACTGTCCGTGCTTACACCTTTGGTGTTCTTTACTTTGTCGAGGTTAGTCATAGTATTGATGTGATTCTAGTTTTCTTGGCTACTGATGGAAAAATATTGCTAAGGACGCAACATTTTCCAAATGTTACAATCTGAAGTATTTTTGCACCATTTTGCTTGAAGTGCATTAGCAATGGTTATTTTCAAGTCACCTTCCTCATTTATGTTCGAAAAGGCTAAGAAAAAGTATTTCAGACCTTATTTTAAGCAGGGAAAGTTTTCAATTTCAGGGAAAATTAAGTAGTTAAATTTCAGCCATTTATATGTCCCCTGAAACAGGTTGACATTGAACTCCCAGAAGAATTGCCTTTGAAAGAAGCACATACTATCGGAGAGACTTTACAGAACAAAATTGAGAAACTGCCAGAAGTTGAGAGGGCATTTGTTCATCTTGATTTTGAGTGTGAACACAAACCAGAGCACTCTGTTCTTAGCAGGCTACCCAACAGTCAACCTTAATTAATACCTTATATAAATGTACACATTTATATATTTGTGTATCGCTAGTGTAAAATGCACCTTTATTGAAATTATGCTTTTGGTGGTCTAAATTATTGGTTGTTTCAATGAGAGATTTCTATGAATTTGGTTCATCCTCTTTCAATGTTTTAGCTCTACCAATGTTTCAGATGGTAGTTGCATTTTATTTGTCTGATTTTTTTTTCCACCTTTTGTTAAACAATACAAATATGAATGAGTGAAATGAATCTATACATATGTATAAAATTGGGATACCTAAAGCAATTATTAAATGGACTAATTTGCCTTCCAAAAAAAAAAAAAAGGACTATTTCAAATTAATCAAACTGATTTGATTAAATAAATTAGTTCATTTCTTAGCTATTTTAAATGAATTTGGACTTATTCTTTAGATTTAATGAAAACCAAACTAAATTCGAAATAAATTTCAAATGCATAACACCAGAAGCACAGGTTAATTAAATTAACCTAGACCATTTGAAATAATGGGTCCCACATGACTAACCTTTCAATTTGTCGAGAGGAGACAATAATTGAAGTAATAGGTCCCACCTAGCTAACCAATAACTAATATTTGTATTTGTTTTGGAACCTCTAAACGGTAGGTACATAGGAAGAAGAGAAAAAAGAAACTTACAGAAGAGTACTATGCCTTTCCTGCTAAAAGAACTCAATTATTTATCAATTCTGTAGGAAAATAGTAATGGGCATGAAAAGTACTGTGACAGCCCTCGTGCACCAGAAGCGGTAAGAGTACAAAATCAGCACGTTGCCTACCTTTCATAATCTTTATGTTTTAATAAAGATAATGTTAAATTTACTAAATTAATTTTTAATGTTAATAAATTAATTTATAAAAATTGAGCTGGAGACTAACGTTCAACGAGAGTTATTAGATTTAATATTTTTTTGTTAAAAAAAAATAGAAATTATGGTAGGATTGGAAAACATGCTAAAATCTGAGATTTTTTTAACTATTTATGCCGCCTTCAAATACTTAATCATCTAAATCGCTAATTTTATACGGTAAAATTTCATATTTTTAGGCTTAGTCTTATTTAATTTTCTATAATTTTTAGGTTCATTGTTATTTAGTTTCCCTTTATTTAATCTCTTTTGGTCAATTAATCTCTTTTTGTCAAGACTTGCAAAGAGATCATTTCAAGAGTTTTGTCCTTTAATCTTTTTGTTTTGAAATCTATGTTTTGCTTTGATACCTATTTGCTTATCATGTTTAATTTAACTATGTTTGGCTTCCTTCCAAAAAAAAAAAAAAAAACTATGTTTGGCTAATTTCTTTATTCTTGAATTTAAGGATGTAGCCCTTCAACTCAATTATGGTTAATTAATAATTTAATTGAATTAAAGTTTATTTACGATTTCATTCTATTGGTATTATTCATAAAGTTTTCATTCCAGTGAAAAATTATTTTTTTTCTTGTTTATTTCTATTTTTTTGTCCCGGAAAAGATTGAAATCGAGATCAATATGGGTAAGAATGGAAGGTATGCACTTTTCCATGACCAACTACCTTACTGTGAGATATGTTTGGGAGATGATTTAGGTAAAATTTAAGCTAAATCACAAACATCATAATTTGGGGAATGATTATTCAATACTCCCACAAGGTAGCAACCCAAGTTGGTCCGCTTCTGTTCCATCATATGCCACGAATCATAAGCCAAACCAATTATGAAATATGAACTCTAGTTATATATAATAATTTCATAACTTACATGTATTAGAATGGCCGGTAGATGTAAACAAACCAGGAATAGCGTAAAAGGTGAGAGAAAAACTCAAGAATCGTATATTGAATAATCGAGAAAATGTTATAACTGTAAATCGCTAATGTCAAAGTTAGGTGTACCCACACACGTGATGAAAAGAAAAAAAAAAGTTAGGTGAAAGTTGGTAAGCAACTTTGACAAAGATAGAGAGCCGTGAATGAGTTATACACGGCTCTCTCATCTTCCTTTTCTATAAATAGGAGAGGATTTGCCTCCGTTCAATACACCAAAATAGAGAGAGTGAGAGCAATTGTGAGAGAGCAATTGTGAGAGAGAAAAATAAGTGAGCAATTTGGTTGAGAGAGCAATTTGTGGAGAGAAAATAAGTTGAGGAGATTCAATTTAAGAAAATTAAGCTTAATTTTTCAGATATTCTTGATAGAGACCTGTTGTGAGTGTATGTAACATCTATCTTATTTTTCTCCTATAAGATCATTGTGGCAGTCCGGAGAGCAGTCCGGAGACGTAGGCAAGATTGGCCGAACTCCGTTATCAAATTGTGTGTTATTTTCTGACTTATTAGGGATTTTGCGTAATTTATCCCAACAACTGGTATCAGAGCTGAAAGTTTCGGCAGGTCCAGCCGGTCAGATAGCGGTATCAGATCCATAGATATACTTTGAAAATAAATATACCATGACGATGAGAAAATTACGACGAGTCTATTGGTGTTGTCCGCTCGGAAAGTCGTTGTAGAATCGGCTTAGTGGTAAATAGTAAAACGGTAACTCAAGTTGGTGGTGAACAATACTATTGGCGTTACTGTTGCTGAGCCCAGTGACTCTTAAGCCCAGCACTATTCACGTATAGTACTATTCACGTATAGTACTATTCACGTCAAGCCCAGCACCACCGTGTACCGAATACTATGCACGTATACGATTACTATACGTTAATAGTAGTTATTCACGGTACGGTTACTATTCACGGTTTACTAACAATCAAGCGGAGTTGTGACTCGAGTGGGAGCTAATGGCTGCAGATGAAGGAAAGTCGAAAATTGGAAAAATTCGACGACTGCAGATTTTGGCTTTTGGAAAATGCAGATAGAGGATTATCGTATCAGAAAGGTCTTTCAAACTCTTCTCCGAATAAAAAGCCAGAAAGGACTAGAAGGAAAGAAGATTGAATCTTTCTAGACAGACAAGCACTCGGCGGTTATTCGTTTAACCCTCTCCCGCAATGTTGCCTTCAACATAGCAAAAGAAAAAGACCACGGCGGGTCTTATGGGGCTCTTCCCAATATGTTACGAAAACCATCGGCCGCAAAAACAAAGTTCACTTGATGAGACGATTATTCAATCTATCGAATGACGAAAAGCGCATTTGTGGCCCAACATCTCAATGAACTCCAATACAGTTACAACCCAATTGAGTTCAGTTGGAATTGAATTTGAATGAAAGAGGTACGAGCATTGATACTTATGTCTTCCCCTACCAGAAAGTTGGAATGCTACTGTTACAGCTGTGAGTAGCTCGTCCGGAGCAAGAAGTTAAAAAATTGACGATGTTCGACCTAGTTTCTCAGTGAAAGAGATCCGACGGAGAAGAGTCAGAGTGAACCTCAACTTCTTTTCAGTCTTGCAACAGAATCGAGAAGGAAGAAATCAACCAGAGGGAATGGAAGTGGTAGATCAAACTACCGAGGCAATTCAAAGGACAGGAGGTCCAAATCCAGGAATCCCCAGCAATTTTCAATAGCACAAAGACCATGAATGTTGGAATTGTGGAAAACTTAGTCACTAACAAAAATCAGTGCAAGAATGCACCTAAGCACCAGGAGGGAAGTTAGAGGCAAATGTTGCTTCCAACCTCAGGAGAAAGATGATGCACTATAGCCTTTTGGTCTTTGGAGAGCAAGCAGGAGTCTTGGGTTTTAGATTCCGGTGCGTCAATTTCATGCAACTTCACAAAAAGAACTCCTTGAAAGGTATGCCCCCGGAAATTTTGGAAAAGTATACCTCGGTAATGACCACCCATGTAATATTGTTGGTAAAGGAGTAGTGAAGATTAAGTTGAATGGGTCTACATGGGAGTTGAAGGATGTTAGACATATTCCTGATCTGAGAAAGAACTTAATCTCAATAGGCCAGTTGGCCAGCGACGGCTACACAATAACCTTCCATGGCGATAATTGGAAAATTACAAAAGGTGCAATGATGGTTGCTCGTGGAAGTAAGATTGTTACTCTTTACAGCACAGGAGGAGCAAGCTATTCCATTGCTGTTGCAGCAAACAGTGAAACTCTCAATATATGGCATTAGAGGCTTGGCCACATGAGTATGAAAGGAATGAAGATTCTACACTCACAGGGAAAACTACCAGGTCTTCAGTCAATTGAAATTGACATGTGTGAAGACTGCATATTTGGAAACAGAAAAGAGTCAGGCTTTCAGACAAATAGAGAACCCCAAAGAAGGAGAAGAAAAACTTGAGCTTGTTCACCCGATGTGTGGACCAACTACTGTCTTCATCCAATAGTGGGGAAACACTACTTTGGACTTTTATTGATGATCACTCTCAGGAAAGTTTGGGTTTACTTTTCTAAAATATAAGTCAGAAGTATTTGATGCTTGGTTTCAAAATTTGGAAAAGCTATTGGTTGAAAATGAGACAGATTTGAAGATCAAAAAGCTAAGAACTGACATATGGGTGGTGAATATGAAGAACACCAGGTTCAAGAAGTTCTGCTTATGAGCATGTTGAATCAAGATGGAGAGAACCGTTGCCAGCACGCCTCAACACAATGGTGTAAGCTGAAGCACATTTGGAACTCGAACGTTGGACAAGGAAAGAGCCAGAAGCTCTATGTGTACAATCAGGCTTACCAAAGCAGTTCTGGCGAAGCAGTCAACACAGCAGCGCTTACTTTGATCAACTCGAGGTCCAATCGGTACCATGGAGCACAAAATGACCAGAAGAGGTATGTGAGTGGAAAAGAAGTAAAAACTCTCACAACCTAAGAGTTTTCGGTTTGGTGTAGCATATGTGGCATATAAGTGATCATGGCATGAACTAAGAGTTGATCCAAAATCTAAGAATGCATTTTTTCATCGGCCATATGGCGGGAGATGGTTTGGATACCGCCTCTGGGATGAAGAAAATAAGAAAGTGATCCGCAAAAGTAGAGATGTGGTTTCAATGAAAGAATTATGTACAAGGAACCAGAATAACACAGTGCCCAGCGGCTCAGAGGCAGAGTTGGGCCAGTGTTTGTAGAGGTGGACGATATTCTCAGAAAGTCTGCCGAATGAGTTCAGCGACTCAGAGCAGAGTGGGCAAGTGTTTGCAGAGGTGGACGACAGACATAACACGGTTGCCAGCGACTCAAAGCAGAGTGGGCCAGTGTTTGTAGAAGTGGACGATATCTCAAAAAGTTTATCGAATGAATGGAGGAGAACCTGAATGCTTTGAAGAAGCATGTCAAACGGCAGATGCCAGCAAGTGGGAGAGCTTGCCATGAAAGACGAAATGAAGTCTTTAATCTCCAATCAAACATGGGAACTAGCTGAGTTACCCGTGGGAAAGAAGGCACTTCACAAAAAACGGGTGTATCGAGTGAAAGAGGAACATGATGGTTCCAAGAGATACAAAGTTTGACTGGTAGTCAAAGGTTTCCAGCAAAAGGAAGGAGTTGACTACACCGAAATATTTGCACCAGTTGTAAAACTCAATACTATCAGGTCTGTGTTGAGTATTATTGCCAGTGAAGGGCTCTACCTTGAGCAGTTGGACGTAAAGACGGCGTTTCTTCACGGAGACTTGGATAAGGAGATATACATGTACCAGCCAGAAGGATTCTCATAAAAAGGAAAAGAGAATATTGTGTGTAAACTCAAGAAGAGCTTATATGGCTTGAAGCAAGCCCCAAGACAGTGGTATAGAAAATTTGACGGCTTCATGCACAGAGAAGGTTTCCAGAGGTGCAATGCCGACCACTGTTGTTACTTCAAAAGGTTTAAGACTAATTATATCATTCTATTACTTTATGTCGATGATATGTTAGTAGCAGGACCAGATATAAATGAAATCAAAAACTTGAAGAAGCAATTGTTAAAAGAATTTGACATAAAGGACTTGGGCCCAGCGAAAAAGATTCTTGGAATGCAAATCACGAGAGATAAGCAAAAACAGGTGTTGCAGTTATCTCAAGCGGAGTACATCAATCGTAATCGTGTATGCAAAGATCAACATGAACGATGCTTAAGGCGGTCAGCACACCCTTGGCTACCATTTTTCGCTTATCCAAGGACCAGTCCCCTCAGACGGAAGAAGAGAGAAAAAGGGGACATGGCAAAATTCCTTATGCTTCAGCCATAGGAAGTTTGGATGTATGCGATGGTCTGTACGAGACCAGCATATGGCCATGCAGTGGAGTTGTTAGCAAAGGTATATGTCAAATCCAGGGAAAGCTCATTGGAAGCGGTAAAGTGGATTTTGAGGATCTACGAGGCACTACTGAGAAGGTTTTTTGTACTTTGGTAAAGGAGAACTAAATACAAGGTTTCATGTAAGATGCAGGACTATGGAGGCGACATTGACATCACCGAAGAACACCACAAGTTATTTTTCACTGTTGTACTAACAGCTGTTTGTTGGATGTCACAGGTATAGAAGATTGTAAGCTCTATCCACCACAAGAAGTCTGAATATGTCGCAGTTGACAGAAGCCAACAAAGAGATGATATGGCTTCAAGGTTTGTTCAACAGAGTGGGATTCATGCAGGGAAAAGAATGTTTGTTACAGTGATAGTCAGAGTTGCAATAAACATTTGGCAAAGAATTCAGCATTCCATCTTAGAACCCAAAACACATTAACAAAACACATTGGTCTTCGATATCATTTCATCAGGTCTCTGCTTGAGAATGATGTGCTAAAGTTAGAGAAGATTCAAGGAAACAAGAATCCAGCTAACATGTTAACAAAGGTGGTGACCATTGACAAACTGAAGTTGTGCTCTACTTCAATTGGCCTGCTAGAATAACAGACCAGAGAAGATTGCTGCAGAATTAATGTGTGAAGACAGATTGAAATCAGTCTTCAAGTGGGAGATTGTCAAAGTTAGGTGTACCCACACACATGATGAAAAGAAAAAAAAAATTTAGGTGAAAGTTGGCAAGCAACTTTGACAAAGATGGAGTTATATTACGACCTCATCTTCCTCTCCTATAAATAGAGAGGATTTGGCCTCGTTCAATACACAACAAAATTAGAGAGGTGAGAAGCAATGTGAGAGAGCAATTTGAGAGAGAAAAATAAGTGATATTATTCAAGAAAAAAATTTAACCTTAATTTTTTCGGGTATTCTTGAATAGGAGAGTTGTGAGTTGTATGTAAACACTTTTATTTATTTTTCTCCTAATAAAAGATCCGTGTGGCAGTCCGGGTGGCAGTCCGGAGACGTAGGCAAGATTGGCCGAACTCCGTTATCAAATTGTGTGTTATTTTCTGACTTATTAGGGATTTTGCGTAATTTATCCCAACAGCTAATGCTTGAGTTATTTACACATACTATACTAAGCTGAGTTGGTAGTTAATAATACACATGTAGAAACCTAGATGAGCTGGCGCAATAAATAAAAGAGCATATGTCTTCATCCCCCCCTCAAGTTGGAGGGTGCAAGTCTTGCGGTCCCAACTTGCAAATAAGATCTTAAAAGTGAGCATTGCTTAAAGGCTTGGTGAAACATCAACCAAGGGAGATTGAGAAGACACATTGAAGGGTTTGATGAAGCCTTTCTTGAGATGATTACGGACCCGATGACAATCAATATCCACTTGTTTTGTGTCTTCATAAAACACTAGATTTGCCGTAACCTGCATAGCAGCCTGGTTATCACAGTAAAGAGAGATAGGAAGTTGAATTGGAACTTGAAGATCAGTGAGTATATAAGAGGTCCAAAAGGAATTCATAGATAGTTGCAGCCATGCCCCGATATTCAGTTTCAGTGGAAGACCTTGAGACAATTGTTTGTTTCTTGGATTTCTAAGAAATCAAAGCATTGCCAAGAAAGACACAATAACCTGTCAAAGATTTTCTTGAAAAAGGACAAGATGCCCAATTTGCATCATAAAAGGCCTGAAGTTTCAAGTCAATAGAAGCAGAGTAAAAAAGGCCTTGAGAAAGAGAACCATGTAAATATTTAACAATCTGAAGTGCTGCTGCCATGTGAGGTTTCCTTGGAGAGGCCATAAATTAGCTCAAATATTGTGAGTAATAGATATCTGGTCTAGTCAAAGTGACATAAAGGAGTTTACCAATAAGTCTTGATTGGGTTCTTCCAAGAGATCACCTTTATTTAGTGAAAGCTTAATAAAGCCTTTGGATATGTTGGTTTAGAAGAGCAGAAAAATAAGAAAGAGAGGAAAAATCTGCAGATTTTGTAAGTGTGGAGAAACAAATCTTCACATTTCATTATTTCCATTACAGCATAATGTAAATATTTATACTAGAGTTATTCTAAAGTTTGTTCGTCAACCTCCATAAGTCATTCCATAAGTCAAGGAAGTTTGTTCACCAAACTTCTATAAGTCAAGGAAGTTTGTTCACCAAACCTACCTAAAAGCAAGGTAGTTCACCTACTTCTTCATTTCAACAAAGTATAACAAAATCTAAATGACTTTAACAAAATTTCTCTAAAAACTGTCAACGACACTTGCATCAATTTTAGCTTCAAGAGCTGTAGCTATAACTTTAACACTCCTCCTTGATGCAGGAGTTGAGACAAACACCAAATCTATTCCTAAGAAATTCAAATCTTGGTTTTTTGCAATGCCTTGATGAAAATATCTGCTATTTGGTCTTCAGAATTGCAATGAACAATCTAAATTTCATTTTCCATTTTCCTTTTCAGCTTCACGAATTGCATGGTACTTGATTTTTATATGCTTGGTTTTTCCATGGAAGATTGGATTCTTAACCATAGCAATAGCTGATTTTGTTGTCGCAAAGTATTTTAGTTGGATTTTCTTGCTGAAAATTCAGATCAATTAACACATTTCTCAACCATATAGCTTGGTTTACAGTAGCAGATGCTGCAACATACTTTGCTTCTGTAGTTGATTGAACAACTGAAGCTTGCTTTCTTGTTCCCCAGCAAATGACATCAGAACCAAGTGAAAAACAAAAACCAGTAGTGCTCTTCATATCGTCCAATGAACCAGCCCAATCATTGTCTGAGAACCCTAACAACTTCACACCATTTAATCTTCTATAAAACAAACCAAATTCAGCAGTCCCTTGCACATATCTCAGAACTCGTTTGGCTGGTGTAAGATGGTTTTCAGTTGGAGAATTCATAATCATGGATCTCGACAGTAAATTTGTTGCAAACATGATATCTAGTTTGTTACAGATAAATACAACAAAGAAACCAACCATGCTCCTATAAGTTGAAGCATCTATAGAGTGAGAACCATCATCCTTTTGCAATTTTATTCCATAGGCCGTAGGTGTACTCATGATTTGCATTTGCTAAGATTCAAATTTTGTAAAGCAGCTCCCAAGCAAATTTCTTTTGTGAAATAAAAATCCCTGCTTCATCTTGAACAAATTTCAATCCCGAAGGAAATAACACATTAAGCCAAGCTATTCATCTCAAAAACCATGCTGCATCTTCAATCTGAATTCTTGAATTTTAATTATTAAAATTGTTGCCTGTGGACAAGTAGATCGTTAACGTACACAGAACGATAAAGCACATCACTTTCTTGTTGAGTACATAAAGGTTGGCTCATTCAAGTCTGCGTTTTAAAAAACCCAAATATCAGCAAGTTAATGATCAATCTTGGCCATACTAGGCCTTGGGGCCTATTAAAAACCATAGAGTGCCTTTCTTTCAACAAAACACACTCTATTGCTTCCATCATTAAAACCTTCAAAGCTGCTCAAATATACACTTCTTCCTTCAAAGAAAACCATTTAAGAAAGCTGCATTCACATTCCAAGTTGAAAGACTTTGCCAACCTTCATTTGCTCTGAGTGCCAAAATCAATCTGATAGTGTCAAATCTTGCCAACTTGGTGCGAAGGTTTTCTGTAAAATTTCAGCCCATTGCATGTTGAGCGTAGCCTTTAACAACATATCATATCTTGCTTTGTGCTTATTGATGGAGCCATCAGAATTTAATTGTCAAGTGATTCTTCATTGTCAAGTGGAAGTTCTTGCTCTTGCTGAAAATGATCTTGTTCAAGAACTGATTTAGAATTTCCTGGCTCCATTTTACTCCAATCCCATTCACCTTTCTCATCGAATTTGACACTCCTGCTAACATACACCTGTTTAGTAACAGGATTCAAAATTCTGTAGGCTTTGGATTCACTGCTGTAGCCTATTAAAATTCCTTTTTCAGCTTGTTGATCCAATTTTCCTCTTTTTGCATTTGGAATAAATGAATAACATAAGCTTCCAAAGATTTTGAGATGACCTACTGTGACTACTGATGTTTTAAACTCCAACCAGCTTTCGAAAAGGAGTTTTTCCATCAATAGCTTTAGTTGGAAGCCGATTTTGAAGGATATACAGCAGTGATTTACCAGCTTCAGCCCAAAGAAAACTTTGGGTAGATTTTTTCTCAAACAAGAGACATCTTGCCATATTCATCACCAAGATCGATTCTTTCTTTCACTTACACCATTTTTGTTGAGGTGTGTAAGCTACTGTTAATTGATTGGTGAATGCTTCGCTTCTTGCAAATATTGATGAATTGATGGTATGTAAAAAAATTCAGCCCCATTATCAGATCTTAAAATCTTGATTGGGGAGCCAGCTTGATTCTCTACCATTGATTTAAATTTCAAGAACATTTTGAAAACTTCAGATTTGTATTGGAGGAAATATACCTAGCAGAATCTGGTGTAGTCATCAATAAATAATAAAAAATACTTGCTGCGATTGTAAGATGAGACACTCATAGGGCCACACACATCAGTGTGTATTAATTCAAGTTTCATAGAGGCTCTACATGCTTGATTAATTGGGAATGGTGTTTGGCTGAGTTTGCTTAACTGACAGATTTCACATATACTGCTGTCTTCAACTACAGATGGCAAATTAGCAACTAACTTCTTGGATTGTAGCAATTTTAATGAATTGAGATTGGTGTGACCAAGTTGTGACCCAAGTCTTTCTATATTGCCACAATCAGATTCTTCTCTATGACTCAAGCCAAGAATTCTTCTTCGAAGATTCTTCTTCGAAGTTTCTTAAGTTTAGAGGAAAGCTTCTCTATTTTATTTTGACAGCAAATAACTTTGAGCCAGAAGGATCACTTATTTCACAAGTCTTAGCTTTAAATAGCAAACTGTAATTCTTATCCAGCAATTGACCAACCGAAAACAAGCTTTGATTTAGTTCCGGTACGTAGAGAATATCAGAAACAAGCTTTGTACCTGAAGGAGTTTGTACAATCACATCTCCTTTGCCTTTGACATCAACAAGCCTACCATCTCTGAGTCTGACTTTTGAAGAATAGTTTGTATCCAAGCTATCGAAATTCACCAAGTTTGGTTTAGTGGCCACTATCAACAAGGAAACATGCTTCTTTAGCTCTTTAGCTTCAATTGAGACATCACATTTTTTGATTTCATTTGCAGCAAATAGTTGTTCTTCATACTTTTCAGAATTTTCAGTGACTTGTGCATGATGGCTTGTGTTTGTTGATTCTGGTTTGTAGAACAAACTTTCTCGGTGTGACCAAATTGATTACAAACCTTACATTGAGATCCAGGTCTGAACCAGCAGTCTCAGTGTGGTTTGTTTTTTTACAATGTGGACAAGGTGCAAATATGTCCTTCCTCCAATTTTTTTTGAAATTCTTCTTCATTGGCCTCTTGAACCTCCTTCTTGAATTTTTGTTTTATGAGTTACTACAAGAGCCTTCTCTCTATTGGTTTCTTCTTCCCTATAGGCTTTTCTTTGTTCTACAACTAATAGAGCATTTGAAAGCTCATTCAATGATATTTGTGACATGTCCCAAGTACCTTCAAGAGAAGAAATCTTGGCTTCAAAATTTTCAGGGAGAGTCATAATAACTTTCTCCACAATTCTTTTCTCTTCTAACTCTTCTCCCAACAATCGAATTTGGTTTACAATTTTCATAACTCTATCAAGTTTACAATTTTCATAACTCTATCAACATAATCTTTCACCTTTTCATTGTCCTTCATCTTTAACATTTCAAATTCTTTTCTTAAATTAAATATCTGCATTTATCTAGTTTTGCCAGATCCATGATACTCAATTTTTAAATTCTCCCAAGCTTCATGTGCTGTCTCACATCCCATAATCTTGGTGAAGACAGGATCTGCAACAGCTGCATGGATATAGGACAGGGCTTTTAGAGCCTTAGCAATCTCCTTTTCGTGTTCTCTAATTTGCTGAAGGGTTAGATTTTGTCTAAGAGGTGGAGGTACTCTGTTTTCCTCCACATGCTGCCATAATCCACGACCCTTGAAATAAGCTTTCATATTCACAGCCCAAATATGGTAGTTTTTCCCATTAAAATGAGGTGGTGAAAGAGACATGATGCTAGAAGCCATTTGAGGAAAAGCAAATAAATAGAAAACTTCACAAGCTCTGGTTTATTTTGTGGGTTTCTCTATAATTTTCACTCAAATACACACACTAACCCTTGAGATTAAGGTTGCCCCCTTTGAGATCAAGGTTGCTTTGATACCACTTGTTGGTTTAGAAGAGCAGAAAATAAGAAAGAGAAGGAAAATTCTGCAGAAAAGGAAAAATCTGCATATTTTGTAAGTGTGGAGAAACAAATCTTCACATTTCATTATTTCCATTACAACATAATGTAAATATTTATGCTAGAGTTATTCTAAAGTTTGTTCACCAACCTTCCATAAGTCAAGGAAGTTTGTTCACAAAACTTCTATAAGTCAAGAAAGTTTGTTCACAAAACTTCTATAAGTCAAGAAAGTTTGTTCACAAAACCCACCTAACAGCAAGGTAGTCCACCTACTTCTTGACTTCAACAAAATCTAAATGATTTTAACAAAATACCTCCAAAATTTGTCAACAACACTTTCATCAATTTTACTTCAATGGAGCTGTAGCTGTAACTTTAATAGGGTAATGTGAATACTCAAATTTTGAGGCTCAAAAAGCCTATTTTCCGGAACTGCAAACAGTCCGGCCGGACTAGAGGCCATTTTGGAAATTTACTTACCGGAAAGTAGGCCAATATTGTACTTGAAATTGTCCGGAAAATTGCAGAATCGCAGGAACTGGTCCTGTTGGAATATTTTTTTGGAGGTATGGAACTCCTGAAAAAAGCTTTGAACGAGAGACCCACAAGCCGCCGGCCCCCAAACGGCGGCGCTGCCTACCGGACACGGCGTGCTTCGGCCGCCGTGCGACCGCCGGGCCACGGGCGGCTCCGGCCGCCGGACATTGGCCGGCAGCTGCCGCCCTTCCAGTCCGAAAATTTCCCTTAAATACAGCCCCGAGCACTCAGTTTTAACTCACTCAGTCTGTGTTGAGGACGCTCCTTCTCCCCTACGCTCCTTGCGATCTTTTACTTGCTTTTCTACATTTAGTATAGGCTTTTATATTCTGCTTGTGATACTTGGTCACTTAAATGAATTAATTCTAATTAATATTTCCTAAACGAGGAGCTTAATTTGGAATTTTCAAGCTGAAGCTAAAGAAGCGGCCAGCAATTAACTCAGGTAAATAATGAAACTCTGCCTAAATTTTAATTTCAGCATTTCAATGCATATTCTTCTTTCTACTCCAATTCTGAATTAAATGTTGCATAAATGCATTCACGTCATCAGTTTGACAAAGTAAACCTGCCTTAATTTAAATATGATTAAGCTTAAAATGGCCCGGTTAAATTAATAATCGTGCGGATTAAAACCTAAATCCGACATATTGGCTTAAATTATCTATCAATTAATGACTTATGGTTATAATCGCCCTTTATTTCGAACAGTCCCGGCTTAAGTTCCAATTAATCAATAATTGTGGCTAAAAAGGCTTTAATTAAACACTTTTTTTTTGGCAATAAATTGCCTATATTGCAATTCAATGATCACTTTTTGCAAACAAATTGCCTATAAGTGAGGATTAACCATTTTTTAGCGACCAAAATCACTTAAATCAAAAAGCTTTGGCAAAATGCCTTTGAATTAATTAATCTTTTGGCTAAAAGCCTAAATCCAATCATTTTTGCGCGACCAATCGCCCAATTCAACACCTTTTGGCAAATAAATTGCCTAAATCCAATCTTGTTGGCTAAAAGCCTTCAAATAATCAATTTTTTGGCGACAACCGGCCTAAAATCACATCAATTTTGGCAACAAATGCCTTAATCAGATCTTTTCGGCAAAAAGCCTTAAATCAACACTTTGGCAATGGAATGGCCTACATAAAATCAATCAATTTCTGGCAAAATGCCTAAACAAAAAATGGCACAAAAAGCTACACAACACTCATTGCATTAAGCATACCCATTTCAAAGCAAATTTTAAAAAGGCCTATCGAACTACGTCGACTTTGATCTTCCATTCAAACGGAAGTACGTAGGCACGTTCGGGATTAACCCCGACGGCAAGTCGAAATCACTTTAAACATTTATTGGTCCAATTACATCATTTACCCTGCAAAGATTCATTCATCGATTAGTTCATAGCATGACATTAGTCTCGGGATCCACCTCGGGTTAGCAAACTATGCCTTTAAACATGAGATAATTAATCTAGTAATTAGGTAATTAAAAATTGGAGTCAACTTGAGGGTTTTTTTTCTAGTTTACCCTAAAATAATTAAACAACGGTGGCGACTCATACATTCACTGCATTTCTGTGCCTTAGTCATATGCATTTTTTTATGCCTATTTTCGGGGAGGGGTTCAACATTTGCGGACTCTGCTGGGGGACTTTATGTAATTATTTGGCATAAAAGTGGACTACGATTGTTTGTGTAAAACTAAACCTGCCCTTCTTTAGGGTATTATTTTACCATGCTTTTGTTTTGGCAGGGTACCCCAACAAAATTTAATATTCTTTCTTTAAGAATGCTTAATTAAGGAGAATCTGGACCAATTGAATTTACTTTAAATCATTTAAATTTTGTTGATTTATTTGCACAAATTGAGAAAACTTTTTTCTCCATTTTGCATTAAAAAATGAATTTCAAATGAATTTCTTCTCTCTCTGTTTTTCCAAAGCTTCTGAGTCTGGATAGAAGTTAGCGCTGATCGGCAGGTCTCCTTTGATTATGTCGACGGACAGCCAAAGCGTCCTCCCTGTTACCGCAAACCCATCCCTAATCCTTTTGGCGGTGGCCCATGATATGCGTACTATCAGACCCACGCGGAAACTCTTTTGTTTCACATGTGGTTAGTATATCCATACTCCAAGGTTCAAGGGTGTCCTTAATAAGCCAATGCTCTATTTGTGTCATAGCCTATAGAACCTATCTTTAGGGCTGCATGCCACCCAATGATGTGATCATATCTTGGAAACGAATTATGACGGGATGTTGTGCCGCCATTCATGGCATATCACTTCATAAGAACATTAAAAGAACACAAAATATTCTTTTTAGTCATGCAAACTGGACAAAAGAGTTCGGACCTACTTCAGCTACCCTTGATACAGAATACTACCCCATGTACCCTAATCCAGCTACCTTGTATCCTACCAGGTACCCACTATTCGATGCCTTCCAGGTCCCAAGTCACCACCTACCAGTGCTATCACCAAGCCTCACCAAGGCTTCACCAGGGCTTCACCAAACCTCACCAGCTTCTTCAACTTCAACTGCACCCTTATGGCCATCACTTGTGTGGACATCCAAAATCTCATAGAGCAATTGGAAGCCAGAATTGGAGGCTTAGAATGAATAAGGCATTAGCTGCCCATGAGAACTGCCCTTAATAGCCGCAACTAAGTAGTGGTAATGGCAATGGGGGCTTTCCGCTGGGGGAAGTGACCTGCTACCTCCATCAGGGACATGCTGCTGAAAACCGACAAACCCTCCCATGCCCATTAACCTAGTTGAAACATGCCCTCCAGAACTTACTTCGTGAGCTGAAGTTCAGAAAAATGAGAGAAAAACTGGAACTCTGGAAATAGGTCGATCATTGCCCTTCAAGACCCACAAGGAAGTGGCGGACATGGACTTCCTTGTCCTTGTTCCCCGAAGCAAGATTGCCAACAAAGTTCAAAATGCCCCAACATGGACAAGTTTGACGGAACCACTTGTCCCAAAACGCACCTGAAAATGTATGTGGGTTCCCTAAACCCGTTCAGACTGAACAACGAGCTCCTTGCTCAGTTGTTTTCAACAATCACTCACCGGTTGCTGCTTTTGAGGCTGGTTTGTCAGCCTGGACCGGTCTAAATGAAGACCTGGGAAAAGACATCTGGTTTTTACAATGCATTAATACGCAATACCACTATAATATGCGAGGTTGATGTTACTCGGAGGGAATTGGAAACCACCAATAGAAGAACACAACGAACCCTTTTCCTCGTTCCTTATGAGGTGGGAGGGTAAGGCCGCCAAATGATCAACCGGCCTTCTGAGCAAGAGAGGTGGAACATAATTATAAAGAACCTGCCAGCTGTCTACCAGCAACAATTGCAAACTAGTACCTACCCGACGTTCCAGTCGCTCAATTGCCATGCTACGAAGTAGAGGATTTTAATTCAAATGGGGCAAACTAAAAGAAGACTCGGGAACCTCGAAAATACAAGAAGCCTAGCCAACTAGCAAAGTCCACGAAGTGGCCAAGCATTCACCCCACGACATCCTTTACGTGTTGGAATATGAGAAATGCCAGTCAGTCGAGAAGGACTATTACTGATTCTCGGGATTGCTAATCCTTTTGCGGTCTGCTTCGAGAGGCTGTCAAGGCAAAACTACATCAAGCATTTGGAAGCAAGGCGCCACCCCAACCCATACCCAAGGAAACTACAGAGCTGACGAATACTGTGAGTACAATCAGGGTAACGGGCCACAAGACTGAAGCGTGCGGATGGAACACTTAAGAACCGCATCCAAGACCTAGTGGCAACGGGTTCAATTTATTTCCAAGGGAGTAAGCCAAACATTAGCACTAAATCCCTACCAAATCACGGGGTAAATGCCTAGAGAATTGATGATTCCTTTCGACCTATTCCTAGAAATTAATGACATCTGTGTCCTGGGACCTGAATGACCTTAACTTGAAGAGGTCGATGCAATAACCAGCGAGCGGAGACAGTATGAACCATTAGTCCTAGACAAAGTCCAAAATAACCCCTACCAGAGGGTAGCTGAGCCAAAAGAAGACCCGCGTACTCTCGCAGTTGAAAAAGGACACAAGCTAGGGTATCAATCTGGGAACTTCTTGGCATCATCCTTTCCCATCCCAAGCTCCTTTGCAAGGCTTTGAGTCAACTTTCAAACATCGGCTTGGAGGTTAGCCCCTGAAGTGCTGGTATCCACCCTCACCCCATCATCAAAATGCAAAGCATCGGGTTTCTGATGATGACTTACCCAATGGAGGGAGGCAGTCACAAAACAATGCCCTTTACGTCAACTGTTCAGACCAAGATAAAACTGTGCCATGGTTCTCATTGATAATGCGTCAGCACTGAACGTCTGCCACTAAGGGTAAGCCAGCTGTCTAGGGTTGGAAGAAATAGATCTTCATCTCATCGGGCAGGATAGTGAAGCATTATGACAGCACCCGGAGGAAGTATTGGGGGTTGTCTACACTAAATGCACATTGGGCCAGCCATAATAGGAGGTACCGTTGCCAAGTAATTGATCTGACCTACCAGTTTCAAACCTACTTCTGGGTCGACCATGGATACCATCATATCTAAGGAGTGCCCCTCCTTCCCTACACCAAAAAGGTCCAAATTCCCCTTACGAGCGGCCAAAGTTATCACTATTCAGGGGATTGACAATAGCCTATTTAAAGAAGACCAAAGGTCAGAGCCTCTCTTGAGGTCAACCCTGAGAATGCAACCTATACCCCTCTCGGGATTTCAGTTGACCACGTGCAGTCATAGATGGGAAGACTGCAAAACTCCCGAATTCTCTTTGAATTTCGGGACGGTTGCAAATAAACTTCATAGTGCCTTTGATGCTGAAAATGTCCTATTTACAGGAATGATTATGCAAGGTCCCGAAAACATACCCCAGCACTGCAAGCTTGGAGTGTCCGGGTGAATGAAGGACCTTTGGACTAGGTTATGAGCCCACTGATGAGATCGTGCTGAGAGAACAGGAGAGGGAAAGAAGGAGAGATACTAAGATGCAACCTTACCTTTTGACTTTAAATGGTCATTTCTGCAACCGGGAGAAACAGTTCCTTACTGTCGCTTCCAAAGAACCATTTTACTTCCCGACAGCTAAGAAAAAATGCTGCCCGGGCTGAAATATTTGCTGATACCTGGGACAAACAAGCCAGAAGTAAATAACTGAACTTAGAAGTGGAAGACCTTCTGCAGCCCAGTCTCTTTGACGAGGTTGCGGTCATTTACAGGAAATGATGAGAACCAAGACCTGACTGAAGCCTGATCAAGCCGTACCAAAGGACCTCTCACCAAAAACTGGGGGTACGCCGAGGCAGGAGCGCGCTGCTGATTAAACCCCCTCCCGAGTCAAACCTAGAGTCAAAGTCTATAATCAAGTCCTGTATTGAGTCTGAGTCTTGACCCCGAGTCGAAACGACGTCAGAGTCTAGTTCCAGTTTTGAAAGTCGTCCACTGTGTCGGATTTAGAAAAATCCAGACTTCAAAATTTTGATGTAAACTTTTGAGGACGATTCCGTCCTAATCAATAAGAGCTTGCAAATTATTGGCGTACCCCACCACGCGTGTCTTATTCTTTCCAAGCATTTCCAAGCAAAAATAATGAAATCAACATAAACGAAATAAAAAAATGAAAAAGAAAAAATAATAATTGGCAAGAAGAAAATTTGAACATACATACATTGCATTCTTAACTGTGTGAACAGGGAACAGGTCATTGAATGCTTGAAGAAGTTTGTCGATTGCTTCATGTGGAAGGCAAGTGACAATCATGGGAATTGACCCGGGCAATAGCGGGCCACAGATTCAGTATACCCTGAGGTTAAACCGGTAAAAACAGAAGCTAAGAAGGCTTAAAAAAACATAATGGTCCTTGAAAATCAAAAAGCAAGTAGCCAGGCAAACTGGAGAATAAATTCATAGAACCCATTGCCTTACCCGACGTGGTTAAGCAAATATGTGCTAGAGTGCCGAAGAGATGGCAAGTCAGAATGTGTTGTGGATTACCCGGGATTTGAATAAAGCATGTCGAAGGACGACTTCCGCCTGCTTGTTCCCACATATTGACTTGTTGTGTGAACCGAATGGCTGGGGACACGAGATGGTCTCTTGGACCGATCTTTGCTGTCGGATACAATCAAATAATGATGCATTTGCCAGACCAAAGAGAAAACGGCATTCATTCACGGAGTGGCGGAACCTACTGCTACAGGTTATGCATTTTTGGGCTCAAAGAATTGCCGGGCAACCTATTCAAAGAATGGCAAACGGACCATCTTCCATTGACATGATTCACAAAAAGGAAGTAGGAAAGTGTATTGTGGACGAATATGGTTGTTAAATCAAAAAACAAGCTGAAAAGAACAATAACACAGCCACTTTTGAGAAGTTCTTCCTTAGACTTCGAGAGAGTTTTTACAATTTTAAAAAGCTCAAAAAAACTCGGCAAAATGTCTGTTTGGAAAGCTACATCCGGAGTATTTCTGGGGCATTATGGTAGTCGGAAGGGCCATTAGGAGATTGGAAACCCTTCAAAAGCCAAAAGCCATTTTGAAATGCCAGCACCGAAGACGCGAAAAAGAAGTTCGGGGTTTTCCCTGGGAGCTACAGTACATCAGCCGGTTATCTCTCTCTTT
>NW_023590569.1:0-16793 GCF_014843425.1 Jatropha curcas
AACATGACATGAAACTTGCTTCTAATTGTTATATATTTTTTTATTTTTTTCCATTTAACTCATTCCTAAATTTATTAATCTTTTTATGTTCTTCTATATAATAATAATAACAATAACAATAACAATAACAACAACAATATTATTACTAATTAGGTAATAATAACAAACAATATTATTACTAACTATGGTAATAATAAATAAATAGTATATAACAATATATCAAATAATAATAAAAGTAACAATAACAGTAATCACACATAATTACAATAATCACACTCAAAATTAATATATTAATAATAAGAAGAATAATAATAATAATAATATAATAACAAAATTTAATAACAATAATAATATAATAATAATCAAAATAACAATAACAATATTAATAATAATAATAATAAAATAAATATAGAATACACTTTCAAATCAAACCAATCAAATATATCTCCAAAATTTCGCAAAAAAAAAAAGAAAATCGCCAAAAACTTACTAATAATAATAATAATAATAAATATAGAATAATTTCAAATAACCCAATCAAATATACCAAAATCGCAAAAAAAAAAAAAATCGCAAAACTTACCTCAACTAATGTCCAAATAGCGCGAACAACATTGAGGAGTGACTGGACCTGCAATTTTTTTGTAGTGTAAATCGTTGAAATCACTTAAGCATAGCCAAGGTTTTGAATCTCTACATTCTAAAGCTCTCAACAAATTCCATGATTGGCGTCTTCTGATTCTTTCAGGATACCCATAGAAACTAGTCACCCTTATCCACCTATTTTCCATAAAAACATTGCAGTCTATAAAATTTAACGAAAAACCACTTGTAGATATATCGTATCTTTCTAGAGAACCGCCAAACCTCCACCCCTTCCCATTCTGTCCACTACAAAATTGTTTGAGAACCCCAGTTGTTGATGAACTTGCACTACTTTGCTTTCTTGCGCTAATGTCTCAATAAGAAAAATCAACACTGGCTTATATCTCAAGGTCAACTCCTTGAGAACATGCACTCTACGGGGATTGCCAAGTCCCCAACAGTTCTAGCATAAGGTATTCATATTGCCCGCTATCCAGGATACTAGGAGCAACTGATATAAAGGGGGAAGATGCCACAATCGGATCCGTAGATTTAGAAACGACTAAAGCTGATTGTTTCTGTGGTCGTGGTCTCTTCTTTCCATCATCAACCTTTACTATGGCTTCATTTTCAAGGTGTCCCAACTTCTCACGCCTAACACATCTAAATCCATAAATCCAACACCCTCACATTCCTGAATTCACTCGATAGAGTTCCCATGAAAGCCCTCTTGAACTTGTGCACCTTAAGGAATTATTGTTTAAAAATTTGTCTGTTACCTCGACTCCCATCAACCTTCATCATGCACCCCTCCCCCTCTTCTTATAACCAAACACTTGATTTTTGAGCCTGTCTAAGTAAGGGAACCCTTAGATTATCATCCCATGCAAATTTGATATAATCCTTCCTTAACTACAAGTGCAATTCTCAAAAACTGTCGATATGTCCCAGTTTCCCACATAAAAAATAGAACACAGATAAATGTTCATAGCGGAAAAGAACAAAGAATGCTCCACCACTTGGTATTATAATTTTCTTTTTCCTTCGTAGCGGCTTCCTAATATCCAACCGGACCTTGACTCTTATAAAAATTGGCATTTGAGCAGCTGGTACTTTACCATCATACTTAAGGAATTTCCCAACGATTGTGCTACTGACTCCAACATCAAATCTTTGGGGAGATCATGCATCTGGACCCAAAAGTTTTGACAGAGATTTTCGTAAGTATACGAAATCGCAATAAGTAATATAGAGTGAGAGAGTATCGTATCCACAGGATTGTATATCAAGTACCAAAATTTTGTTAACCTATTATTATTTAAACGAAAATAATTGGAATTATTTTAAGGAATTAAATTAAACAAATAAAATAGAACAAATGTTTGTTATCTCTATTAATTATATTAAACGAAAATAATTGGAATTTTGGATTACATAAATAGAACAAAGGTCGCACAGTATTTTGAATAAAAGAACCAAAAGATTTTAAAACTTACTAGGGAATTGTCGAATTTCACTTAATTCTAAATCACAATTTATTTTACTTTAGTTTGTCTAATACAATTTTAATTATCAAATCTGCTAGCCAAAAACAACCCTAAAAATCACTTAACAAGCTCTTCCGATGTATTGTTTAACTATTCTTATCGGTCTACATTAACCATATCTCCAATAAAGCGCCCACACTCAAACCATAAATTCAAAAAATTCAATTAAGTTTTATGGTTGTTTTGTGGAATTATGGTTGTTTTGTGAATTCATAACTTAAGGTCATTAACTTATGAAAACCCCCCTTGAGTCAAACCATATAGCTTCCGCATC
This sequence comes from Jatropha curcas, assembly GCF_014843425.1. The sequence continues at coordinate 2,407 of NW_023590569.1, forward strand.
AAGTTGTTATTCTCAAGTAATTTATTACATTTTTCATATCAAAAACCCTTCTCCCGATAGTGATTAATGAAATAATTCAATCCAGGGGAGAAACTCTGCCTGGGAGCTTTAAGTTCAATAATAAATTATAACAAGAATAACGAAAAGCAAATCTAATATTATAAATTGGAATCGAATTAAGCTACATCAAATCCCTAGTATGAGAGTTTAGCTAGACATAGTAATTAAATAAAACTAATTAATAAAACTCAGTAATACTTGAATAAATAATACTTGAATAAATCTTCATAATCAGTAATGAACAATGAAAAGAAAATAAGATTAAGAGTTCAGAGATAAAAACTAGGCAACAGCTATGTGGATGGCTTCATTGAATCTTGACACAAATCTTGGGTGCTTGAAATCTTTGAGAAAGAAAATTATGTAGAAAATATACTCAAATTCGAGATGCCTCTACAATGAATAGCTCCCTTCTTTATATAGACCTCCCGGAGGAAAATCTGACTCTGTTTAGGAAATAGAATCCTTATAAAGTACGAAATCTTCTTTGGAGATCATAACTGATTAGGCCTTAGATTTCTTCTTAGTTAGGACTCTTCTCTCTTCCTAAATAGGTTTAGATCTTGTTTTGCACGTTTAGCGTTTAGATCTTGTTTTTTGCACGTTTAGGAAAATATCTGAGGCAAAGGCCCATGTGAGAAAAAGAGTTGGACTTGCGTTTTTACGTTTCGAAAGTCAGACTCTGGCCTTCGTAAGCAAGAGCGCTGCCAATCTAGCACGGCTTGGGCATGCTAGAGTCTGGAACTATGAATGGTTAAAGTCCATGGAGAGTCGTGCCGCCATTTTGCACGTTTAGGAATATATCTGAGGCAGGCCCATGTGAGAAAAAGATTGGCTTGCGTTTTTAGTTCAAGTCAGCTCTGCCTTCGTAGCAAGAGCGCGCCATCTAGCACGGCTTGGGCATGCTAGAGTCTGGAACTATGAATGGTTAAGCATGGGTCGTGCCATGCAACACGCTCAAAGGAGTCTTTGTGGCACGGGCGTGCGCTGTAGTACGGCTAAGGCGTGCTAGCCCCTGACTCTCCACTTGATTTTCCTTAGTTTTAGCAAGGGTGTGCTAAAGTGCACGGGCTGGTCGTGCTAAAGTGCACGGGCTGGTCGTGCTAAAGTCTGAGTATTTTGCTTTGTAATGCTCTTTCCTGTGCCAAAACCCTGCAAATTTCTTTCAGATCAAATGGATTAAGATTCAAGGAAGCTTTGAACAAAAATTATGCTTAAAATGAAGTAAAAATAAATCAAAGTGATAAAATTTACTAAAATTCTAATTAAAAACTATACTAAAAATACTGTAGAACTGACACCTATCAAGTTTGCAGACAATAACGGAACAACCGAAGGATCCTCTCCCTGCTTCAATTGCTGCCAAACCAGTAGATGCTTATTAAAATGCCATGGAGAACCTACTTACACTCATTCTAGATCAATTTCATCGAAGAACCGAAACATGTAACGCTTGGCAATAAGGTCTGTGATAATGACTCCCTCTAACGGATGCCATAAATCTGCAAAGGTGGTTCACATAGACATGAAGATAATAGAATTGAGAGTCAAGAACATGCCTACCATGCAAAAATCTTACGTCATTTGCACCTCTCCCAAGCCATCTGTAATCTTGTACCCCTCCTCCTCTTCCTCATTGATAGCAAGTGACTCAAAATGATGCTCCATACTAACAAAACACTAGGATAGGTCAAAACTAGCACATGTAGGGTTTCAAAGAAAAAAAATCAGAACAGGTCGGTTTAAGGGATTGTTAATCTCGCAAAAAAAGTGTAGATGCATCCCCTCTAGTGGAGAACTGGTGGAGGGAACAAGTTATAGATGTAAAGACGGCGGCTATGGCTATGATGAATAGATTATAGGCTGAAGAAAAAGGGTTTTAGGGTTTTAATGTAAAAAAGAGAGGCGGAGAATAATGCTATTGGAGCATAAAGAATCCAAAACTAGTCAATTGAAAGTTAAAAAAGACTATTTTTAATGGAAGGACCAGAGTAATAATAAAATTATAAGTCAAGGAACTTATAATTAGTTTTTGAAAATCGAGATCCTTGTATATTAATTTAAGTATAATTTAAGGACAAATTTTAATTTTCTCATTTAATTTCTTATTGTCATTTATAAATTTAATTAATTAATATCTCTCAAATTTCAATGATTGTGAGTACCGATTGCTCATCATTTTCCTAATTCCATATGATTCCATTTAATCCAAATATTTATTAAATGAATTATTTATCAAATTCTTCTTGTCACTAACTTATATTTTCCTCTTATAATCGAGTCATTCCGTTTAAAATGTGAGCTTTTTACCGTTAGTTAGATACACTTTTTAGACAAAATATGCTCACTTTTTAAATGAAAAAAGCTCACTTTTTGGACGGAAGGACCTGACAGTGGGATGAAGTATAAGTTATGAACATCAAAATGATTTCTTAAATATAAAGAGATTTAAGTGTCAATTTAGACGTAATTTAGAGACACAATTATATTTTACTCTCGTTAGAATTATTTTCTTTTCAAATTTCGGGGCCATTGCCCCCTTTGGCCCTAACATAGCTTTGTCCATGGTTATACATACAGAGAAAATAGAGGTGCTTTTATACTACCTCTATTCTATAATACTTGTTATTCTTTAGTTTGTAATTGTATATTTAATAATAAAATATTAAATTAATGGTTTAAATCAAATATTTTAAATTTTTCAAAATTTTTTTAAAAGAATTTAATAGAATGTTTAACTCTAACCCTAATTAGTAACTAATATATATTAATATGTTTAGAAACTCAAGAGGTAACTCACAATAAAAAGCTGAGTTAAAATTCATTTCCTTCCCATTTTTTGATCGTTTGGCTTGTTGCACTTACAGTTGAAGTCGTCTAGCAATCAAGGAAAATTTATTGTTCTTCTCTTCTTTTTTTTTCTTTATTTTTTAAGTGATCAAATGTTAGAGTTTTATATTGTCTCTTTGAGGAACAATAACAAAATAAACGAAAAAAGAAGAAAAAGACAAAATTTTGTTTGTTGTCACATTGCTTTTATAGTTTTGACTAAACTATTGTTTAGTGTTTAATGGTTATTGATTTTTAATTTGTTTATTTGTTTTTGCGTGTTGTGAGAGTTTTGAATGACTAAATATACTGTTTTATTCTTTGTGGGTAAGCAGCTTCTAGCCTTCTATAGCCTGTCTTGGTTCTTGCAAAAGCCAAATGGAACAAACAGATTTCCTTTTAACAAATAATGACCAATCCTTCTTCTTTGAAATTTTATTACGTTTCTACTATTTTTGTAACTATTTCTTGCTACCTATTGGACACTGACTAAACAAGTTTATGTTCTTTTTTTTACTGTTTTGAGGATACATTAGCCTAAAGAATTGTGCTATTTATATTAATTAAGGCCTCATTTAGCTCTAAATTCTAATACTTTTATCTTCTACGTTCATGACTTTCTTAATTTAGTAGTTTAACCAATAAAAAAGAATGCTGACTACAATTAGTATACTACAACCTTTTATCTTCTACGTTCATCCGACTTTCTTAAATTTAGGTAGTTTAACCAATAAAAAGCAAATGCTGACTTACCAAAGTTAGTATACTACACAAAAAAAAAAAAAAAAAAAAAAAAAATATAATATATATAATTATATATATATATATATATATATATATATATATATATATATATATTATATATATATGATTTTGAGGTGTGTAATTAGTAGTTGGAGAACCAGTATATTTTTGAATTGGATTATAACTTGTTATACTTTTAATTTTATTTTAATTAATCAAACACTTCAATTTAAAAAATGACACTTATTAGACATTAATTTAAATTATTAAATTAAATAATTTAATTTTTTGTGAAAAAATCATAAAAACTATTGATATTATAAAAAAGGAATGTAACCAGCCTTATTTATTTTTTTATTAATTTACTTCTTATGATAACTATGACATTTTTTTATTAATTTACTTCTTACGATAACTATGACACCTTTTTATATAGTCTTTTGAAAATTTTTATTTGTATTTAAATCATTAATAAGTAAAATAATACTAATTGTAAGTGTTTTAATATTAGATGTTTGGAGTGATAATTTACCAATTCCAATTGATGAAGAAAATGTCAATCCTCAACCCACCAAAGAGTAAATGCATCTTCTAAGACGACTACAAAGAGGAAACAAATGACTACAAAGAGGAAACAAATAGCTCCCAAATCTATAGCATGGGAACACTTTGATCGAAAGATGAATCCTAATAAAGGTGTGGTTGCTCAATGCAAGCATTGTGATTTACAATACACTTACAATACAACGAGGCATGGCATAAGTGGTTTGTTGGCACATTTAGAAAGATGTCCTAAGTATCCTTACACTAGGCCTTCAGATCTTAAGCAAACTCAACTCAATTTTCCATGTGTTACAAAAGGTAATGATAGTAATGGTAACCTTAAGTTTCAAAGACAATTGGATCCAATTGCTTTAAGAAAGGCTATATTATACATGGTCATTGTTGATGAACTACCTTTTAAGTTTGTTGAAGGTCAATGATTTAAATTTTTTTGTAGTGTTGTAGACCCATCTTTTCATGTTCTCTCACGTATCACAATGGATAAGGTTGCCACTAACTTTATCTTGATTCAAAATTGAAACTTAAAAAAAGCTATCTCAAAGGACAGTATGTCTCATAAATGATACATGGACTTTTGTACAATAAATTAATTGTATGTGTCTCACTGCACATTATATTGATCATAATTTAAAATTGCAAAAGAGAATTATAAGTTTTTGTCCAATCACTAATCATAAAAGTAACCAAAGTGGTAAAATAATTGAGAGATGCTTACTATATTGGGGCACTAAAAAGGTTTTTACTATCACAATTGATAATGCAATTTCTAATAATTTAGCTATTTCTTATATAAAGAGGAGAATTAACAGTTGGGATGGTACTGTCTTAGATGAAAATTTTCTTCACATGAGATATGTGGCTCATATAATTAATTTGGTGGCAGGAGATTGTCTAAATGATATGAAACAATCAGTACTTTGTGTTAGGAAAGCTGTAAAATATGTGGAACAATCTCCATCAAGATTAGAAAAATTTAAGAAATATGTGTTAGATGAGAAAATTCAAAGTAAAAAGTTATTATGTCTTGATGTTTCTACTAGATGGAACTCTACTTATATGATGTTAGATACTGCTTGTAAGCTTCAAAACACATTTGATAGGTATGATTTAGAAGATTCTCATTATGAAAGTGTGAACCCTTCCCCCGAAAACATAGGCATATAATGCATATGACTAAGGGCAGAAATGCACGTGAATGTATGAGTCGCCACATTATTTAATTATTTTAGGGTAAACTAGGAAAAAACCCTAAGTGACTCCAATTTTAATTAACCTAATTACCAGATTAATTATCCCAATAGGCATATAATGCATATGACTAAGGGTACAGAAATGCAGCGTGAATGTATGTGAGCTCGCCACATTAGTTTAATTATATTTAAGGGTAAACATAGGAAAAAACCCTATAGTGACTCCCAATTTTAATTAACCTAATTACCAAGATCTCAATTATCACAAATGTTAAGGCACGATCATTCGAACCCGAGGTGGAGTCCGAGTACCATCCATGTCATGCTATAAAGGGAGAGCTAACCAAGAAAAATGAATGCTTTGCAGGATATATTGAGACCAAAATGGAATGTTTAAAGGTGTTTCGATATGATGTAATATCACGTGATTGCCGCTCGGCGGTTAAATCCCAAACGTGCCTACGTACTCTTCCGTTTGAAATGGAAGATCAAAGTCAACGTAGTTTCGATAAGGCCTTTTTAAAAAGGGCGTTTTGAAAATGGGTATGCTTAAATGCATGGGTGTTGTGTGTAATGCTTTGTGCATTTGCGTTTACGGCATTTTGCCAAAGAAATTGATTGATTTTCCTGTTTTAGGGCAATTTTGTTGCCAAAAAAAATGTTGAATTTAAGGCTTTAAATTAGCCAAAAAAGATGGATTTAGGCAACTTATATATAGTTTGCCACAATAAAGTTTTTATGTGATTCAACTAGGCCGGCGATTGTGCGCAAAATTGATTGATTTTAAGGCTTTTTTAGCCAAAATCGAATGATTTTTAAGCCAATTAGTTTGCCCAAAGTGTTTTGGGATTGGGCGATTGTCGCCAAAATTGGTTGGTTTTTAAGGGCTTTTAGCCAAAAAGATTGCATTAATTAAAGGCTTCTGCAAAGACCTTTGTTTAAGCGATTTGTCGTAAAAAGAATTAAATCTCACTTATAAGCAATTTGTTTGCAAGAGAGATCATTGAATTGATGGTAGCGCAATTTTAATTGGGCTGTAGGCAATTTATTGCCAAGAAAACGTGTTTAATTAAGGCTGTTTAGCCACAATTATTGATTAATTGGACTTAAGCCGAACTGTTTGAAATAAAGGTAATCACACCATAGTCATTGATTAACTAGGCTTTAGCCAATATTGTCGGATTTAGGCTTTAATACCACGATTATTAATTAACCGGGCATTTAGACTAAACTTATTTAATTGAGGTAGTTTATTTGCCTAATGATGACGTGAATGCATTTATGCAATTCTAGAATTAGGAGTAGAAGAGAAACATGCAAGAAGTGCTAAGATTAAATAGGCAGAGTTTCGTTTATGTACCTAACTTAATCGACGGCCGCTTCTTAGCTTCAGCTTGAAAAACTCTGGATTAAGCTCCTCGTTTGGGGAATATTAATTAATTTAATTCAATTTAAGTGACCATTTAATTTAATTCAATTTAGTGACCAAATATCACAACCAACGCACAATACATAAAAGACTAATGCTAAACATGCAGAAAAAGCGGTAAAGAATCGGCAAAGGAAGAACGTCAGGGGAGAAGGAGCGATGCCCGTCAACACAAGATTGAAGTGAGTAAAAAACGGAGTTGCCGGGGCTACATTTATACGGGAAAATCCCGAACTGGAGGGCAGGCCTGCTAGCGCCGCCTGTGAGAGTGCCGCATGGCGGCCTCTGCATGCCGAAGCTGGCAGCCAGGAGCCCAGCGTGTCCCGGCGGCATCCGTCTCGCCGCCGTGGCTTGTCAGGTTTTGCTAAATTTTTCCGCTTCGGAAGCGCTTTTTCGGGAGTTCCTTCCGGATCCTCCCCACAAAAATATATATCGGGACCAGTTCTGCGATCCCATCGTAATTTTCCGGACGTTCAAGTACCGATATTGGCATACATTTCCGAGTTGAACTTCTCCAGAAATGGCCATCCGATCCGGCGGGACTGTTTGCAGTCCGAAAACTGGCCTCTTTGAGCCTCAAAATTTGGGTATTCACAGTTGCCCCCCACCGGCAACCATAACAATGATTTATGGGAGTCGGTTGTTGTCTGAAAAGCAAATTTTGAAGGTGAAATTCAGACGCGTCCAGAAGACCCGCCTTTTGGCTATTTGCTTATTAATAGCTTGAAATTCTCACTTTTTATTCATTCTAAACTCTCCAAAACAAAGAATTCTCTCAAATTCTCTCAACTTCCTCATCATGACTTCTCCGAGTCACAACAGCGACGAGGATTTTCCTAGAGTCTTTGGGAATTTCCCTGGACGAGGTCAATGTTACGGCGGACGCTGACACTCACGCCTCCATAACTGGCATCTACGCCCAGGTAAGCTCCCTCCATAACTGGCATCTTATGCCCAGGTAAGCTTCCCTTAACTTTTGTTTGTTTTATAATATATTTCTTGGTGCCTTAGAGGTCCAATGTAGATCTTTGGGCCTCTGGTGGCCAAACTGTGGGATTTTTTGGGCCTTAAGGGGGCAAAATGTGAATTTTTGGGCTCTGTGCCAAAAGACTAGTGAATTTTTGGGCCTTTGTGGGCCCCCCCAAAAATGTTTTTGGGGAAAAATTTTGTTTGGGCCTCGCTATGGCCCAATGTTGTGAATATAATTGTTTATAGGCCTTAGGGGCAATGTGAATTTTCCTGCACTTACTGTTTTATTAGTATGCATGCTAGGTGTAGAACTAAGGATATTTTCCTTAGTAAGGAACCGAGGAATTAACTCTTAAGATTTGCTTTACCTTTTTAGGAACCCGGGTAATTAAATTAGGATTGTGGTGAAGAGTTTCTGGTGGCCTTCTGAAGAAATTAGGCCCATATCGGGAGATATTCAGACCATCACCATAACCCAGTTGGACGCGAAATTATCAAGGTCCGTCTCTATCTGGGCTTACCTGAGGCATTTGACTCATGGGTCCGGAGCAAGGGGCCCACAAGGAGTTACTGGGTTCCGCACTTGGCCGAGAGATGGGTTGGGGACAGAACTTAATACTTTCCACTTTTCTTGGGGTGAGTTGAACAATGACGCCTCGCGGACTTTTCTGTGAATCTCCGGGATCCCTTTTTGGCATTCGGCTGAATCGAGCTAATATGATGACTGGAGACAGAGAATCTCCCCCCTGACCGGAATGGGTGGAGCTGATTGGGATAGCACCTGCCTCGGATTGTCGGACCAGGCTCTGCTACTCCCGCTTTGAGCCTTTTCCAGACGCTGGTTTATCCCTCCAGGCCCCTGAACATCTATGCTAAGATACAAGGCGGGGAGAGCTGACGGCTACTCAGGTGTGGCCAGATTCACTTATTGCTGTTGTTTTTTTTGCTTCAAACCTTCTGGTCCAACAGGAAAGAGAAGTTTAATTCGTTCTATCTTGGAGGAGTTTGAAAATCTGGCCCATTTGTGGAAGGAGTACGACTGGGGTCCCGGTGCTATTACTGAGCGCATGTACGACGAAATGTGTGATGTCTGAGTCGAGGCCACTGTGTAAACTCAGCGGGACCTACTACTTTTGGGAGGTAATGTAAAGAACATTCTCCCTTTCTGTGTTTTTTCTGTTTATTATACTTGATTTTTTTCCATTGATTCTTGTTTCTTCTTCTTCTTTTTTTTTTTGCAGACTTGGGCATTCGAGTATTTCCCGTATACTCGCCCCGAGCTCATTCATGCTGATCTTGGGCTGGGACTGGTGCCTTCGGCTTGGAGATGGTACCAAACAAACCTTCATACCATTCGGCGCAAAAAATCGCTGAGGGATCTAAGGGCCTTTTTTGATACTTGCACTCTGGAGCAGGTAAGTGCTTAGTAATTCTTCTTAGTGATTCTTGAATATGCTTAAATTAAAAAGGATTGTAATTAACATATCTGCATCTTTTTATAGGCTCGAACGAGTGGGGGCGATGAATGCCCGTCTACAGAGCTGGATTCAGGGCTGATCTCGATTTCCAGCGGTCAGATGCCTTGTCTCGGCGAAGGGTGGATCCTGTCGCACCCCGTCCTGCGGCCGAATACTTATTTGGGCGAGAGAGTAAGAACATTCAGATTAAGAGGCTGCCGGTTCTGTCCTTATTCCCCTCTCGAGGACATGCGAGCGGGCAAGCAGATTGACACTCACCGCTGCTCATACTGAGGGTATTCCACATGTGGGAGTCTCATCCTGGAGGAGAATTATGTAATGAGTTCTACAGAATCGCTTTGATGCAGCCCATTGGATCTTCCGGCTTGAATAGTTTTCAAAATAGTCGGATCTCCTTCCCAGCCGCTTGGCACCCATTCGTTCCTCGGACTATCGGGTCCCTTCGACCTAGGAACTTCCAAGGCAGGAAGGCCAACTATGACTCCGATCACTTCTGTCCACTCCAGGTTGAGGGTCCGTCTCAGCCAGGGCCTAGCCGGCTCGGGCAGGTCCTTTCTAAGGGCTTCCCCGGGCTATTTCGGAGAGCTTACTGGGCCCGCTTCCACCCCTAGCCTGGCCAATTCTGCGTCACTTCCTACACGCATTCCCTACTTATCACTCCTGACGCAACTCTTTAGCTTTCGGGAGGTCTCCACCTGGCGAGAGTGTGGGATCGCCTGGCTCTTCCTTACCCGAAAAGACATGTACTGAGGTAAAGACTGACAGATCTCTTCACAAAAGGATTCATAAGAGAAATTATGATTTGACTTGTTATTTTCCTTTGGTATGATTTTCCAGGTTTCCTGTCGGGTTGGGTCAATCAGATGATGGAAGTGATTCTTGGATGGCAAACAAGAACTAACTTCGTCCTGGACTCATACGGTCCCTTTGATTGATGAGAGGAGGAGGAGGCCCCGTTCACACGAGAATTTTAGTTGCTAGATTTTGTTTCGCTGAGATTTTCCTTTTTGTTGTATTTGGCTGTACTGAACTTTGACTGTACCTGCATCTTGTGTTAGTACTGAAAAATTCTTATATGTATGCATCGATTAATTGGTTAAATTTTGAAAGAAGATTAGAGATTTTTATTTTTCGGCCCGTTTATGGAAAAATATTTTTTATTTATTTAATTTTTTTTTTTTGGCGGTGGCCTGCCGTCATTGGGGCTGCTTAGCCCTGCTGGGTACCGGCGGCCTGCTGCTAGATTTTTCCTGTTTTTCTTTTTTTGTATTTCTGTACTGAACTTTGACTGTACCTGCATCTGGTTAGTACTGAAAATCTTATATGTATGCATGATTATTAAATTTGAAAGAAGATAGGATTTTATTTCGGCCCGTTTTATGGAAAAATATTTATTTATTTATTTTTTTTTTTGCGGTGGCCGCCGTCATTGGGGCTGCTGCCGCTGGGTCCGGCGGCCGCCGCCTCTGGGCGCGTTTTTTCTATAAAAACTTGCTTTTTGGCAGATTTCAATCATTCTTTCTCGAAATTCGCACCAGAAAAGCAGTTTCCAACTCGTTTCTTCTCTTTTCTCTCTTTTCTTCCTTCTTTTCTTTTCAAAAAAAAAACATGAATCCTTTTTACAACCATAGCATGCACAGCTGGACTAGGAGTCTCTCTAAAGTCGAAAAGATCAACTTGGGGAGGTACTTGGGGAGGTACGGCAACTTGGGAAGGTATGGTCTCTCTCCTATCATTACACTTAGGGGGGTAGTAGTTGACTGGGATTTTTTACGGGCCTGTCTTAGACTTTGGGACTCGGAGGCCCACGTTTTCTGGTTTGGGGCCATGATGGAAGAGATGTGCCCTCTTTTTGAGGAGTTTTGTGCTATTATAGGGTGCGACCCCAACGCCTCTTTAGTCAAGCATGAGGTAAAAATTGGGTATGTTCGGTCGTTTGAAAACTTGTTTCAATTCAGTCGACCACAAGCTAGGGCTATGATTGTTAATGACCAGAAAGTAATTCTGCTGCCCCTAATTGACGAATTCTCAGGGGCTTGCCCAGACGACCCAGACCGGATGAGGCTGAGAATGCGGGCCTTGGTTTTCTGTTTGTTGGCTGGTTTCTTGTTCAACCAGGACCCAGGCTTTGGGGATTTGCGCGCCTTTGCCCCATGTTCAGTCAATGTGATAATGGGTGCATTGGCGGCATCTGTAGCTGGCAGAGGTAACTATATCAGCTAGCCTTTCAGAGCTGTCTCTAGGCACTTTCGATGACTGACGGTCTCTCCAATTATTCTCCAGGTATTTATCTCCTTTTCCTCTTCTTTTTTTTTTTTCTTCTTTTTTTTGTCGTTACCTTTTTAATAGAAAGGATCCTTTACTCACAGTTCGGTTAAAAGTACCCACCTTCCAAGTGGGTTTGTCTGGGTCCTACCTCTTGCCTATAGGCCCCCCTCAGTATTGTATGCGGAGATCTTGGATTACACATCTCCGTTTTCTACTGACGCATGGATCCCTCATGTTGCTGATTATGAGTTGGTCCAAATGAGGTATTGTGTGTTTCGTTTCTAGCTATGACGTCAACCCGCTTTCCCAGGCAGCTTATTTCATTCCTGCCCATCTAAACAACTTTACCTTTAGGCCTTACACACCTGTACTTCGGTACTGCACTTCGCGCATTTTGAGGCAGATGGGAGACTCCAGCTGCTTCCCTCTATGCGACATTTTCAGCTGTAGTCTACCATCTACCGGGTTGTTACCCGAACAATTTCCTTAGGGCCTGGGTTAGATATCATCAATGGTTATGCCTTTACCTAATCCTGCCAAGGTTGTTCAGACTTCTCCTGGAGATCGGACCTGGTCATTGCTCGTTCCTTCTCGATTGTTCTGCCAATTGAGAGGCCAAGCGAGGACTGCACTGCTGAGCTGCACTTGAAGGTTGGCCAGGCTGACGCTGAATGATAGGTTGGGGGACTGACGAGGATTGTTGTTGGCTTCCCCAGACAGCGATGTTGGAGAAGTTCAGCACTAGGAATGACTCGAGGATGTTCCCTACGGAGGCGACGGACCACCTACGACTTATTAGTGCGTTGACTTTTGTTGTTTTCCCTATTTTGACTCTTATTATTGGATTTGGACTTTGGATTTGGATGTATGATTTTTTTTGCATTGGACTTGACTTAGACTTCATTATTCATTTATTTTTCCTTGCTCTCTTACTTTCTGCTTGACTTTATTGCTTTATTGAGAATGTTATTTGTCTTTTTAAGTTTCAACCATTTTCCAACTTTATTTATTTTCAACTTCTAATTTTTGCCTAAGCTGCCCCTTTTTGGGTTTTCAAGCTTTATTGCAGCGACCCATTTTTTGCCTAAGTCACCCTTTTCGGGTTTTCAGACTTAGCGGGCACCGACTTCTGCCTAAGCCGGCCTTTTTCGGTTTTCGAAATTAGCGCGGTTTTCTCTTTTTTTCTTTTCTTTTTCTCTTTTTTTTTATTATTTGTTGGCAAAAGAAGAAAAGAAATGAATGATTTTTTTTATTAATGATTTAGACGCGCCCAAAGAGGGCTGCCTACGTATCTCCGATACAACCCTAATTTCTTTTTCCGAGAAGAATCAGGGTCTAATGAGCTCTTTTACATTGCAATGCTTTATTATACAAAATATCTTTTTAACTAATCTAATTCATGGAATTTGTGAATTCGAAACCATCCAAATCAGTCCAAATGATGGCTCGCCAGACAATACTTTTCTTCAACACATAGGTCCGGCCCAATGAGGACGAAACTTCCCACGTGGCGTCTATTGATCTGGCTGTCTGATTTTCCTTCAGGACCAAAACAACCTTCTTCCAGTTTGGTCTTTGAACCTTCTTATTAAAATGTCTGCCATTCTTTCTCTGAGTAAAGCTTGAGTCTTGTTGTATCGTCGCAATCGCTTCATCCATAACCCAAGAGTTGAAATGATAATTCTTGGCCCAATTGCTTCACTGATCTGGCTTTCCTGGATAATTTCTCGCCGACTGAACTTCCAGCTCAATAGGCAAACACTGCCTCCTACCATACACTAAGGAATACGGAGTGCTCGGTGGCATTCTAATTTGAAAGTCCTATATCCCCATAGGGCATTCGGTAACTGATCATGCCAAGCCTTTTGCTTTTTAACTGTCTTCTGCAAAATGACTTTTAATAGCTTGTTTGCAGCTTCTACAAGCCCCATTCTTTAGCCGTAATAGGGTGTGAGATTTTGTGATGCTGAATCTTCTTTTCTTTCAACAATCGATACGATGAACTGATCGTCTATGTGTGGACCCTTTATCAAGTAATGATTTCGAATTGCGTTTCCTACTGACAAAGGAGTTAGTACGAACAAAACTGTGTGCTGCCTTCTTGGCAATTCATAGACCGAAATGGATGAGGCTGCCCTCAAACACTTAGTGAATAAATCAACAGCAAACCAGGAATTGAATTGATGCCCAATTCGAAGCCTTCGGTGATGGATCTTTCCCTACCCACATCTATCCCCACGTTGCGAACGGGCCCATGGTGATAAACATAGGCATCAGGTGACTGGAGGGCGTGTCTTTGTATGCTTGCAAGAAATACTTTGTATCATTCATTGTGCAATCCTTCTGCGCGTGCCTCACGCTAATATAGCACTTTCATTTTATACCAGTGAATACCAGGTTTTCACAATTTTCCGAAGCTCCAAGGCGTTATTCCCCGTGCATTGACACACACACACACATTATGTAAAAGCTCCATATGGTTTTGGAGCTCTTCCCCATCAACGCACCTTTAGGTGGGGCACGCCATCCATACTTTCTTTTATACAGAAACTCCCCAGTAAGGAAATACCAGATTTGCTAACTGTCCAATGTCCGTTGATCAGTCTTTTGGAATTTCCCTCCGGGTAGGCTCATTTTGGAAAGATAATTCTGTATTTATCCAAACCAGTGGGCCTTGTCATCAACCAAAAATTTCATGGATTATGTTTGCTGGCTTGTTTTCTGTTAGCTGAACCGTCAGAGGCTCGTACTGACTTGGTCTCCCACCCTTTACATTAAATCCATGAGTGCCCCAAATTAGTAAACCCAATGTCTTCATAGACATTAGCTACTTGGATTTTGGGTCTCTGCCGAGTG
>NW_023590570.1:0-33858 GCF_014843425.1 Jatropha curcas
CTATTCTTTCTACAAATATTTACACAATATTTCAGCAATTGCATTCAAGTTTGCTGTGCCAATATTCTCCATTCATTCGCTGCAAATTCAGAAAATTAATGTTAAACCACAATTTATTGTTATCTATACTTAAAAATAAAAATAAAAAAAAAGTACAAACAATTTTTTTTTTTTCTTTTTTTTTCCACCAGCTGCAAGCTAACAAAAATTATTACCTCCTGGGTCTACCATCAACTGGCAAGCTACCAATTTTTTGTTTGGTTCTGGAACTCAGGAGCGCAACTTAACCAGGTACAAGCAAATCAAGAATTTCATTTATTTAAAATATTTTCAATTCCCTTTTTTCGTTTTGTTTTGGGTACGAAGACACCTCTTGTTTCAAGGTTCGTAGCTGCCTACAACCTTTTTTCCCATAACTTGATCCTCCACTAAAACTTAAGCATGACTTTACCATTGAAACCACCCCTTAAAGTGATACACATATCTATTATTCAGTTGTTCTGCCATGACTAAGTTACAAACCAAATTCATATAAACAATTGACTGTTCCGGTGTTAAAAATTTTGATTTGCAATCAGGGTGAACAGTCCAAATCCCTTAACATTTCTTGGAATTTCCTATAGCTGACGCAAACTGATTTGAGATTGGATGCTTAATTATTTTACTATTAAGAGTTTTCTTTCCTTTGAAAAAAAAAATTACTACTTAAGAAGTAACCTACGTGACGTTCAATGAAGTGTCAAACTGTCTTTAAAAAATTTGGAAGTCTGGACAAATTTTATACCGAAGCAAGCAGCACATGAGGAGCAGGCAGGGTCCAAAAATGTGGCTACATTCATTAAAGGCAATAGCAAACCATCCTACCCTAAAAATAGTAAACCCAATCAAAATTTTTTCAAAGACTAAAAATACAATTGAGTCCTTATATTGTATTCAAATCATGTGACATTTTAAAAATTTTACTTCCGTTTCCGTTTTCATTATTTGATCTTTCTGACAAAAAAGTGTTTTCGAAATATGCCTCAATAACAAGATAAAGTGTAAAAGGTTTAAACCAGCGTCTTATCTTTTCCAAATATAAAAAAGAATTTCTCAAATATAAAAAAAGGTTTAAGTGATAATTTAAATAAAGTATGGATCTAAACCATATTTTACTCATTTTCAAATCAATTTCGAGTTAATGAAACCCGATATATCGGGACAATCCGAAAAGCAAAGTTTACCTTAAAATCCTTGATTATCTTTTCGTGCACCGAAGTACTCTCTCACGCAGTTCATTCTTCCCTTCTCGGAACGAACCCACGCAATCTGCTTCTTGTTCTTATTAAGCTTCTCCGAATCTCAGGAAATCCCATATCTAGCCTGTGCACTAAATCCTCGGAAAACCGATCGGCTTCATTGAGCAGGCCAATTGCAAACTCTGGACTAGAAATTGCCGTGGTCGGTGATCATAAAAACTCCGAATTCTGGGCAGACCTGAAGAAGCCGATCAATTGTCTTCATAGTCTTCCCAAGGAATTTTAAAGATCTGTAAATCGATTTCCTCTGGAATAATATGGATGAGTCTCATCCGAGAGGAAGGTGGGTTCGGAAGGGAAAGTTCTGGGAAGCAAAAGATTTTAGAAGGTACTGAGACAATTGATTCATTGGCGGCTGAAACGCGGATCCTTTGCCAAGGTGGGGATCGGAGATGAGGCGGAGCCGAAGCGTAATTCACTGGAATTGCGGTAGAAGCAGGCATTGTTGCGTATTGTGAATGAACAAAGGAAAGAGGAAGAAGAAGAAGAAGAAGGTGGTGGGCTGGTTATGGTTTATTTAGCTGGCTAAAGCCACTTTTGAAAGCTTGTTTGCTTTGATTTGGATTCAAATACCCTAAAAGGCCCATTGGGTATTACACGTAATTTCCGTCGTTGGCACGTCCTCTTTTGTAATCGGAATAGGACGACACGTCGGATGAGGATCAGCTATAATGGGCCCAAAGGATGATGTGGAAATATTGAACTGGGCCTTTTGTACTTTTAGAACTAGACTAGATAGACTAACTAGTAAGTGAGTCCTATGTAACAAATTGAGGACCGTAACTAGAAATCAAAGCTAAGCGGATTAATAACATTTTCTAAAGAAGGATAAAATTTTAAAAAAATGCTACTATTTTTAAAGGAATAAAATTAAAAATTTATTATTTTATGAAATAATTGTTTAAAAAATTTTGGGTTAGGAGAGCACGCGCCACTTTATATGAAAATATTAATTAATTACTAAATTGATTTATTAATTTATAAAAAGTAAAAAAATTTAATCACTTTAACTTACATTTAATTTTTAATACATCTAACAAACCACTAATGGAGCTAGGAGATCTAGGGGTGGCGGCTCCGCAACCAACCCCTAATTAAATTTTTTTTTTAAGAATTATCATCATAAATTTTAAAATTTTTCATTCTACTCTTTAAAATAATAAATTTTTCAATTTTCGTCATCGTTTA
Organism: Jatropha curcas; assembly: GCF_014843425.1. Next base: position 2,487 of record NW_023590570.1, read on the forward strand.
ATTCTTGAAAATTTTTAATCCTTTAACTTTAATTCCTAACTCCTTTACTGCTTATAACATGACTGTAAAGATAGTTCAATGTCCAAGGCACCCACCCTTATTATCATAAAGTCCATTGCATTAGCCTTTCAATACTGAAAAATTTAATAAATAGATTGAAAATATCCTCCTTCCAATTATATCCGAAATGATTTAAAAAAATAAATGAAAAAAGAAGAGAGAAGTAGGCCCCTAAATAGAAGAGAAATCCATGAATACGCAGGCCCTAATTTGCGGTTGAGCCCACGGACGGATTAAGGATGGACAAATGATGGATCTATGAGAGGTTCCAATGCAATTTTTTAGTCCATGGTCTGACTTCCACTTCATCTTTTGCTTTTTCTGAAACAGAACAGTGTTGAGAGTTAGACCACCGGGTCTCCCAGTTCATTCCCGTCTTTTTTAAGAAAAACAGAATAATTTAAGGGGACCTTTGAATTAGCCAAGTGAAGGAATTAAACAGATAATTGGATCAGCAAAAAGTATATTATATTTAGAAAAAAGTTTCATTAAAGTAAATTATATTTTAGTGAAAAATTTTCATTGAAGTAAAACTGCATATTCAACTTATATGGAAGATTTAAATAATTCAAAATTAGGATTTACGAGTTAATCGATAAAGGAAAGAAAGAAATTTTTTCTCTTTTTTTCTCTAATCTTTAAATCCTAGTTTGTTTTGGGGCTACCGCTGTTGTAATCAGCCGTAGCCGCTTACCTCCTTACCTTCTATTTTTTTTTTTTTTTTTGCTTTACACTTCCTTTGCTTTTCATCTTTTATCACTCTAATAAATTCAGATATATTTTTTTCAAATAATAGATTTTTTTTTTTGTTAATGTTATTTTGTCTCCATATTTAGAGTTTGTTCTCCTTTTTTATGGAGGGTAGTCCCTTCATTTGCGAGGGTTTATTACTAATTAAAATAATATTAATATTTTGATTTTATTTTGCGTTGAAGACTTTAGATTCTTGATTTTCAAGTGTGAATTCTTCGATTGAATGAAGTCTGTTAGTGCGTCACATTTCTCCATTGAACTATTGAGGCATAGCATAAACTGTATCTGTGTTGTTATATGTTGCAAAATCCTTGAAAAACAATCCAGGTACAGAAGATCCAATAAGAGGTTATTATTTTGTAATCCAAAATCACCTTACGGGAACTATGAAGATTTATATCTTTTGTTAAAAACAAATCAAAAGCAGAAGATCGGAATATTATATTTTTTAATTTCAGTTTTATTTTCAAAAGAATTATGATTTCTTTTAGTTGTTAAAAAAGATCAACGATTCTATTATCGCTAGAGTTCTATGCATGCATCTGTACGAATTTTTGTAATTCTTATATTATTATCAATAATTCATATTTTAAAAAAAAATAGGGGATTTATCCTACTAAAGGTTTTAACTTAAATTGAAATGGTTGAGTTACCATACTAAAAATAAAAAAAAACTAAGGCGGGTATTATAAAAAGACATAAATTTTATTTTTAATAATTACAACTTAAACTACTAAAACAGCCAGTAAAATAATTAATATTTGCTAAACTTAAGTGATTTCCTATTAGGCCAATGAAATATACCAAATTTACATTACATTCGTTCCATCATTTAATGCTTCAATAGCTTGATTATTACTAATATCAAAATATATAAATTATTATCGTTGAAGACATTCAAGTTTAAAAAATGACACTGAAGTTAAAAAAATTTATTTGAATAAATTTAATAACCGAGTTTTTCTCCATCTCGCAAGGTACCATCCAGAAGCGACAAATGGTTTTCTATGTTTTGGTCGAAATTGTTTAGTGATTCAACTAAAATTCAAGACCCTTTTGAAGGGTTTACAATTTTTACCAAGCATGCTTAGAAAACACACTGCACAAGCTTACTTACAATAGAAATTAAGATTACCATTACTAGATTACATCGGAAGTTCACCATTTTAAACCTCTGCTTTTCATCATTATCATCTGCGAAAAACCAGGATCAAGGAAATCCAAAATTATTTTCGACAGCTCCAACAGTCTTGAACAATCTCCTTTTTGTGTAACTTCCTCCAAAGCAGTGATCGATGCAACATCTGGCTACGGAATTGGTCAACGAGTGACCGAAGGCCTGCTTAGCTTCCTCTGGGGATTTGAGTTATTGATTCCCCAGAATTCGTACATTTTCTTGTATTGTTTTGCACACAAGCTATCATTCAGGACAGAACTTTGTAGAAGGAGAGAACCTCTCCCCCTCTGAACTAGTGCCACAGTTATCTTCATATGCCTAAGCAGTTAATTTATATTTGGAGCTAATTGAAGGAGTTGAAAGGAAGCTTTGAGGAACTCGCATCATCATTCATAAATGGCTCTCCTGGCAAAAAGCCACATTTATTTTGTATTCTATCTTGAAAATGCTCTAAATGGGTTTCGTCAAAAGTACATTTGTACCTGGAAGCCAATCTTGTTGCTTCCAGGATGATGGCTGCTTTCTTGGGCAGATGAGCTTAAAAGCCAAAAAAGCGAAGGGCTGGGAGGAAGAACGCGAAGAGATGGAGCAGAAAGTAGGTTTGGGTTCCATCATCATCATCACATCATAATTAAAGCTGTGCTGCTGCTGTACTGGAGAAAAACCCCCACTGTTTCCAGCTTGGAATTTAAAGATGTTACCTGCTCTTCTATCATTTCAGCAAATTCTCCCAATGGTTTCCCAGTCCAGTGATTTCCAATTCTTTCACCAATCTCCACAAGCAACTTCAATTGCCAGTGTCACTCGTGGTGTCCAAAGGAAAGTATATGTTCCTTGTGTGACCTGAACTTGGCAAAAAGCGAAAACAAATTAAATAAAAACATTCAAAAATGATCAATCCAACAAATCATCAGATGTTTCTTAGACATGATGATTAACCTTAATTATAGTACCAAAACTTTAAGAAAATCTGATTCATTCGATGTAATGTGAATGAGTATGTGCATACCATCCTTGTCAGAAATTTGCACTTCAAGAAAATCGTGTTTCATTCTCTTCAGCATTCATGCTACCGTTTGATAGTCATTTCTGTGGCCTTGGTGGATCAGTTCAACAAAGATGGAAATGATTTCTCTGTTCCATTAGGAGAAAGAGCTTGAAAATGGAGGTTTGAGGCAGGGCCAGCCATTTCGATTCATCAGAAGCTAGAAATGGTCTAAACAAGAGGCTCCCATGCGGGCATTCTTTTTGAAGCAGTCCGCTAAACATTTCCCCACAAAATTGTTGGGCTCCGATATCCTTTAATTTTGTTAGAAATGCCTCAGGTAAATTTTTCCCTGACAAGTCATAAAGCAGGAATGCACATGTTGTCCTCAGTCTCTCTTTTGGGGGTCATCTTGCAACTTAATAGTTTTAAAACAACTGATAGTGAACAACTCACCGAGTCACTTTCTTGTATATTTGAGCAGGATTCGAACAACTCGCTATTGATGGCGTTACTTCAGAAGTGAGCATTACCGCACGCACTGCCAAAGGAATTAAAATGTCACCAGTTCATTATATTCCTCTTCATATAATTCCGTGCCATAAATTCTGGGGTGTTACCTGAAAATTCAAATTGCAGAGGAAACCCCAAAAGTTCAAATTCTTGAGAGATTCAAAATTACTTGTATGTAATCAGAAAGAAGGAAAGGATTGATTGCCTATGACACTGTGAGCATGTTGTGATTCACGGAAGAATAGCTTTGCCTAGCCGAGCATCACCAATCTTGACTTGGCCAAGATGGCCATTAATGAAAATGTTATCACACTTGAGATCTCTATGTATAAAACTGGAGGATCATGGCATGAAGATTAAGCAAGGCCAGGAGGACTTTGGCAGTGCCCAGTTCTTTCTAACTGCTCGTATATCTATTGTTGATATTTCTTTTCTGTACCTGCATCACATTCAAATGCATATTACATTTCAAACTCACTTCAATTAAACTAATTTTAGGATTAAAAAGTGTCACTACAAGGCTATCTGTTTGTTTTTCATTACTCTCTTGGCGTGCCTGAAGTCAGCATTTCATGTTGATGAAGTGAAGGATTCTTCGAATTGACGTCAATCCAAGATGTGTAGAATTTTATGATGGAGTCATGATTGAGGTTCTTAGGAGGTGAACCTCAGAGTTATTAGTCGCCTGCAAACTCCTCTGGTGGAATGGTTTAAAACATCATTAAGTTCACTTGATTTCCATGCCACCTCCATTCCAAGAACCCTCATCAAATGCCCTGTATTACTGTCTTCATGGCTCCTATACCAAGAATTTCTCTGAACTAGCATCAAAAAATTATGGAACAAAGGGCCCTTAGATGCATAGACACAAATCATCAAGGTTGCTTTTGTAGTATACAGCACCCAGTAAATTCCGAAAGAGTGCCAATTATCTTTCTTTACCTGTTTCGTTTTTTGCACCTTCTAATATATGGAGGGTATGCAAAGGTGTCCAAGCATCTGTAAATTCTATTTATAGTCCCATTATTTTTTGCTTTGCTTCATTTAATTACTGAATTATTGGCCCAGTGCGAACTTCCCCTCATTCATGTGTAATTGATTGAACATGATTTTGGTAATGACGTCAATAACATGCCAGCAAATTACCAAACTGAAACCTTTTCTAGTGCTACTGATGCAAATATGTTTCCAGGAAGTAAATGCAAAATCGGGCAGTGTGTTTTTGATAAGGCATAGTCAAAACGGGGCAATATGCTCATTGCATTCTAATTGATTTAATGCTGTTGCAGAACACATAGTCTATTTATAATTTTTATTAGCATCATTAGTTTATTATAGTTATTAGCATTATCAGAACAGAAACTTAAGGTCTATACTATAGAATCACCCACCCACTGAGTTCCCCTTCCCTCAAAATACTATTCTTTTACCGCCACAAGCAAAGTGTTTTTGAATTGGACTTTTTTTTGTTCATTGGAGTACAACTCAAGGCATATAAGAAGAGAACATAAAAGCAGAGGAGCAGTGGTAGTTGTAATTGTATAAACTTTTGGGTTACATATATAAGTGGACTAAGTACCTTGCCTTTGCCACATGAGATTTATTTTTGGGAATTAAATATATAAAGAGTGCCTAAAATGAATAGGAGAGTTTAAAGCGTCCAATCAAATGAGTAGTGTCTCTTGATAATTGAAGAAGCAGAGGTTGGGTTTAGAAATAGTGCTTCTCATCCCATCAGACAAAAAGCCTAGGATCAAGGACCCGTTGACCAATTAGCCAGGAAGCAATGTAATACTTCTGCCCTGCAGAGTTCCAAAATTAAAATCTAAGGCCAGCAACTTCATTTTAATAAAAGAGTAGTTTACGGGTTAACTCAGTTAGCTTGCACTTAAAAAATGTGAACATGTTCAAAATTTTTTAAAAAATAAACATTAATATTCAGGCTAATTTTCATAATTATTCTTAAACTAGTTGCATGTCTATATTATTAAATTATTATTATAAAGTCCAAACTTATTTTGGTTATTGTATGAGCTGAATTACTGAAACCAAAAAAATAAAAAATAAAAAAAATAAAAAAATTGACATTTCCAATGAAATGGATCTTCAGACTTCCTCACATCCCTGTTTCCAACTTTAACTTTTTCTTTCCCTTTTTCCCTATTAACAATAACTGGCTTGTCCACTTGCCTTTTTAAATGAATCCAATACTAGTTCTGGGTTTGTAAAATTTCAACAGTTTTTCAACGTTTTTTTTATTAATGAAAATTTCCCAAAAATGGGCATAAGCTACAATTAAGTTTCTTTTCTTCAATTCTTCTCACAGGTGTTTTGCATTAATCACCATGTCCAGAATTAGAGAAAAATTTAAATCCAATTTGCACTTGCAAATTCAATAAATGTAACCATAAAACAAGAAGATTTAAAGTTAATGACAGTTGCAGAACAAAGAAGAAAGAAGGAAAAACTTACACGTCCATTAGCGACCAGGAAGGGATCTGTTTCAACATATACCAAGCTGATGGCCTTTGCTCCATCAATACCAACCTTCTTATCGGCGGTCTTATACATGGCTGAAGAGATTATCAAAGCAGAAAACTGCAGAAATTTTCACCTTCTGTCTATAAAAGGGGAAAATATAAATATATGCGCTAAATTACCTACTATATATCTAGTGATTGATCACTGTATAATAAGGCGAATAGAAAGCCCAAAGCTGGTGCTAGATAATCCGAAGGCTTTGCCTTCTGATTCTCATAAGGAAAAAAACACCAAACAATAAACCAAAAAAGGCCTGGAATAGTCCACACAATAGCATAATCCAAGCCATTTCAACAACAACTGCACGTGCAAACTCGTAGTAGAAACTTCTTTGGCAATCATCTGTTCTTATACGCAATCAGAAATAAGCAGATATTTGTAGAGATGGTGGAGAGATTCTAAATTAAAGAGTTGTGCGTGGTTCTTTTCTCAAAACAACTAAGGTAATTAGAAAATTTCAAAAATTGGTGGTTGTGGAGACTGGAGAGGATTTGTTTCAGATTATAAACCAAGAAAGTTAAATCCAAAAGAAGATGATGACAGAAAAAAAGATTGGAGGATCTAAGACTTGAAAAACCTATGGCTACTCGTTTTTGATAGCACCATTTGTGGATGAGAAGGCAAACCAAAAGGAAATTGCTTTCCCAAGAAGTAAAATGGAGAAAGAAATTCAAGAAATTTAAAAGATAGGGGAGAATCTGAAGAGACGAGATAGAGTAAGTGCCTGTTAAATCAAAATTGTTTGAGAAATAGAGGAATTGTTACGAAGAGAAGAAAACAAATTATTATTAATAAAGAGACGAAAAGTTATGGGTGATGGGCCGGGAGTTAAGGAGGAAAACGTTTCTATCCCGGTTCCCAGCTACCAGCGTCGATGAAATGAAGGTGACGCAATTTGACGGAGTCCAATGGAAGAAATTTATACTACTGCTTTGTTGGTGGTGGGGTACTGTACTGTAACCGCAGTCTGCTGCTACCTCGATGAATGCATTCAATATCCCGCTTTTTACGCCTAGTTTTGCTTTCAAAAATCCTATATTTTGGGGAAATTATATTTTTAGACGTTCGAAAATTCAAATATATAAAATCACCTTATATTTTTTATAAAATTTTTTTTTGATATCTTCAATTTTTCTTTCATTTCATGATAATACTTAACTAATGAAGTTAAATATTTAAAAATACTTTATTGACACATTAATTTCTCTATTTATAAAATTATATTAATTAAATATTAATTGGAAATAATTAAAAACAATAAAAATATTTCAAAAATTTAATATTTGAAAAAAACATAAACTGTATAGCCAAAAAATTGGGTTTTTAAATTTTTTTTTAATTTAAGATGTGGAGATTATTATAAAAAAGCAACTTAGATGGTAAAATACCGAATATGGCGTTATGAAGGTATCCAATTTAAAAAAAAAAAAATGCAAAAATTAAATTATGTTAATTCCGTCATATTTTTATAAAAGGTATTACTTTCAAAAAAATTACTTTAACGTATTTGTATATAAATTAACTTTCCTGAAGAAAGTGCCCTCAAATTTTTAAAAGACCAACAATATTATAATGTAAATCTTAAGTGTATTTAGAATAATAGGATGAGTTGGGGTTAAAATTAATTTGTATTTAATTAAAAAAGTATAATTTTTCTAGTCATTCCCCTAAATAAGTATATTCCCGATCTTGTGTTAAAGAAAAAATTGATGATTTATTTTCATGGGAATAGAATTCAAAATTGTAAACTAAACATACGTATTATGTACTGTTCGAAAATTATTATTTCCAATGAATACTTATTCATTCACAACCAAAATGTTTTTTGGTGGACTTAAATTTTAACAGTGAACCTCCTGTTGTTTATAAAATTTTAATAATTATTGCCCAACAATTTTTTTGAAATTTAAAACAATTAATTTTAGATTGGTACTTGCATCCAATTGGGAACATATTTCTATTTGGGTTGGGTTTAAAAGGCAAAGCAAACAATTTGCTGGCCCATACTCTTGCAAGGGAGGCACGTAATTGGAAAGTTATTCCTTTTATGTGTTGAGAAAATTGTAAACTCTAAGGCTTGTTTCTAATTAATACAATATCCCTTTATGTAAAAAAAAAACAATAATTTAGATTTTTTTAATTTTCATATTAAATTTATTCATTAATATATAAGTAGTATAACTATTAAAATAATTATTTTTGGTTAAATAATTAAATAACTCTTGGTATTTTATTTTAGAAATTTTACAAAAGCACCCTTTATTTTATTTTGGATCCCATTAAACCTTCAATTTTATAAAATTGTATCTATTAAATATTTTTAATTTATAAAAATTTACTATATATTTCAAACTTATAAAATTTTAAAATCGACCAAAACAACTTGTTTTATATGTAAAAAAATATTGAAAATTATTGTTAAAAATTTATAAAAATCATCTATCAATATCTTTAAATATAAAACGCTTAAAAACTCTCAAATTTATTGTTTACCATCAACGTGAAGACGATATGTAATATTTCAGAAATTCATAACTTTAAAAGTATAAAAAAAATTTCTAGAAAATATTAGATAGCGAATTTCATGTTTAAAATATTTTAATAAGCATCCAATTTATTGATTAAAGCCATTGGGAATAAATATTTTTTATAAGTTAAATTTTGTTATATATTATATATATATATATATTATATATATATTATAAATTAAAATATTTAATGAATTAAAATAATAGTTTAAGGTCACGATTTATGTATTACTATTTATCCAATTTTGATTATACATACACATTACTATACCATAGCTCTATTTCAAAATAGGTCCATTGCACATTATTTGTTTGAGGATATTTTAAATTAAAGCTTGTAAAATAATTTTTGATTTAATTAAAGAGTTGATAAACTAAATATTATTTTATTTACAACATTTTTAAATAACTGACATTCAAGTGTATGATTTAATTTTATAAAAAAAAATCAGAATTTTCAAATCACCGCGGTAGCAATTCAAATAGCTATTATCATATTTGAAATTAAATTTTTACCAAAAGAAATGACGTGGATGGACGAGTTAAAAGTAAAAAACTATTTTTCAGTCATGTTTATCCGAAAGTGATGATTTATGTTACTAATTTATTGATTATATAAAATTTTATTAATATTTATATTACTTGAGTCATTATTATTTTGCCCTCCAATGGATTACGCTGTCTAAAATTTTTAATTAATGCTTTTTATTTATTTTTTTTAAGGGTTTTGTTTATTTCTTTTTATTATAGAATGAAAGTCTTAATATTTTTTAAATTCTCCCGGTTACAAAAGCCACCTAAAAAAAAAAAATCGATAGAGGCAAATAATTGTTTAAGGGGTTAGATTTAAATTGACCCCCGAAGAGCTGATGCGTTTTGTTAACGTGATTAATATAAATTTATGATATTCTTACTAATTTACGTTGTTCAATCATCTTTTCAAAAAAAACAAAATTACGTGTCATCAATCATCACATATGGAGAGTACTATTTGAGATACTAATGAATTAGGGAAAGCCATGCTTTCTGTTCTCACTCTATTCTTCCCTTTCACACTTCGTTTGCGAACATTCTTAAAAGTGATATATTGGTAATTTATTTTTATCATTTATAATCATTTACAGGTTACAAGTAATTTTTAAAAAATATTTTAAAATAAAGAATTATCAAAATTTAAATTTTTAATATTGATTGGAGGTACCATTTGATTCCGTAGTTTAAATTCATATTATTTATATATATCATTAAAACAAAAGAATGTTCATATTTGGAAATTAATGCATCCTCATTAATTTACAAATATCTCCTATAACTGTTTACCAAATTAAAAAATTAATGATAAATAATTAGCAAATGCAGTGATTTTATTATTTTTCATTGAGCTAAATCAACAAAAAGTTTTATCTAAATTAATCTGAAATAAAAAAGTTTCAAATCTAGATTTATCATATGTTTTTATTAGTAAATATAGCATTTGAAATTAATAATTAGTTTCATTTTTAAATTATCAAATAAGTATTTTATTAATTCAATTTTATAAATTTAAAAAGATTCAATTTGATGAATCAATTAATATTTTATAGGCACAATTATACCCGCAAGGTTTTTTATCAAAAGTATATTGGTGAATTTATGTTTTGAGCCTTATTAAATTGATAACTTAGTTGATGAAAAAATTAAAAACAACTCATACCAATTATTTAAGATATATTATATACTACTTTTTTAATTTCATTTAACCGATGAAGCTTTTTATTAATAATTTTTTAATCATTTAATTTACTTTATTTTTAATTTAAATTTAATATTCAAAGAAATTTAAACGTAAACAAATTATCCCTACAAAAAAAAAAACAATATTACATAATATAATGAAGGCCATATATTCAAAGCCATATTTTATATGTTACCAATTTTTTGTGGTTGAAGCCATTTGCCCATAATTTGTACAACTTTATAATTTAACGCCGGTTACCAGCAAAAATAAAATAAAAAGAAAAATATAACCTATAATTGGCGCCGTATTTGAAAGTGGGCGGATAAGAAAATAAAACAAAACTAATTAAAAATTTGATTGCTCGAAAGTGACAAGTGACACTATATTTCCATTTTATTTTCTTATATTTATAAACCAATGCTGCAACTTGTTTCTGAATTATTAATTTTTATTATTATTTGGTTGGCATTTACCTATTACATCTAGATATTTGAAAAGGAATCAATTGTTCATTGTATATCAATAATTAATTGAAACTGATGGATAGCTTGCCTGGTAAAAAACATTTGCGAGGTTTTGATCACTATAGCCTTTAGGTCATGAGTTTTATTTTTTTAACAGTGCGAATTTCCTCCCCGACCAGCGTTTTACCTTCGAAAGCGAGTGGGGATTAAATCAGGTTTGTGGATCGTTAAATGAACACGGAACTGGAATATTCTCGTGCCAGTATAAAAAAATTAATTTGGAAAAATCAAACAAATGCAAAAGCCATAAAAGCAACAAATTAATTAGCGATATATATATACTATATAATATATATATATATATACTATATCTGAATGAACAAAACGATTTATGCTCAAATAATAAATGAAAATTTTAATTATAAAAGAATTGATTTGTACCTACTTTCTTTCTTTTTTATGGATCAATTATAATCTTTTTACAGAAAATTATGAGGACAACATGAATGGGGAAGATTCATTTTTTGATTCATTTATTTAGACTTAGATCTTGAAAAAATCTATCATTTAATTATACCAAAAAAATATATCATATTAAGTTTAAACTAAATCTTAAGATTTCTCATTAATTTTAGATAATTTTTAAATTGAGAAATTCAAATTTAAATATTTCAATCCCCACTATTTCAGCACTAAAAAAGTAAAAATGTTTCGTAATTTGAAATTTCTCTCATATAAAAATTATAAAAATTAGAAAAAAGAGAATGAAAGAGGGAAAATGAATAACCCAATTATAAGAGAATAAAAAATCCTGAGGAAGGAATACTTTATTTCAATTTGTTAATTATCTGAATACACTATGCATCATTGGACATAAATTTTGATATAAAAATCCAACATATTTAAGTTAACATTTTCAATTTATTATATTCTATCGTTTTTATTTTCATTGCACATATACTCTCTTTCTAAAATTTGCTTACCATAAACATTTTAAAAAGAGGGGACAATACGGAACCAATCAAACAAGAATAGTCTCAAAAAAAGTTTATAATTTAAAGTTAAATACAAAATTATGTAAAAATGAAAATTACGCTAATTCTTTTTCTTTTTTTGAAAGTCCCTAAAGTTAAAATAAAAGTAATAAATCCATATTTTCAATATTTTATGATTTTTATTTAATTAAAGAAGGAGGGGAATTACTAAAAGAGGAAAAAAAAATTTTATTTAATGCAAATGAAAAATATATTGGTAATTTAAAAGTAGTTCTAGGCCACACACTTACAATCAAGGCCACTAATACTATCTGCGAAGGGAAAACCACACAACAATATGTTTTTTAAAAATTTCAATATGTTGTGACCTTATAATTTAAAAAATAAAACAGAGTTGAACATTGCATTTACATGTCAAGTCCACATTGGTTCTTTATTTTTTATTTAGTAATAAGATTTTAATTTTTAGGAAAATTATTTGCAAAAATGCAATTTGTCACCTCTCCCATTCCATTCTCATACTGTGTTTGTTACTAATGGCTATAATTAAATTAATTATGAAAATTTATAATTAATAATATGTTGTATCAAACTGTTGCCAAGTTCAAGAGACTCATCAATTGATATTGCGCTTGTTTACCTTAAAATTTATTTCAATAATTATTTAAATTTAATTATTGTTTTTCTACGTAACGAATTAATCAAATAAAGTTTAATATACGTGGCGCTTAATACGTAACATGCTGTTTTTTTTTTTCTTTAATGCTGTACATCAACATGAAAATTCATACAGAAGGTAATTATATTTCAGCTGACCTTAAATAAGAGTTGAAACTTGAAATTTCACAGAAGGTTATGGCATTCGTGATTGGCCAGGCAAACAGTCTGGTTGGTACTCAAATGGATGAAATTAAAAAAAAAAAAAATAATAAAGTGAAAAATTTGCATTTTTTTTTTCCCACCTAAAGCTTTTACCACGGTTGAAAAAAAAAATTACAAAATTAACACTCAAAATTAAAGAAAAATAAGTGATTTTTTTTTTTTTTAAGATTTAAAAGGAAGGTATTGAGGTGGGAAAAAGGGTGAGAAACTGCTACGAAAAAAAAATTAGGTTAAGGAATCAGGGAATAGATTTTGTATAATTGGCAAACAATCTTGCCTTTGAGGCTTTGAGCATTTAATGCTTTTAATTCATTTAACAAAATTGATACAACTATAATTTTAAATTAGTCTTAATAAAAAACCTTTATGATTATATCAAGTTTTAGCTCTCAAAGATAAAATAATTTAATATTTTCTTCATCATCATTTTGGTCAAACTTTATGGAAGTTTATTTCTGCTTGTGTGAACCATTGCGCCATCAAATAAACCATTCTGGTTTTAGGAAAAAAAGAAGTCTGGTTCCCCACCAAGCAAATTCGATTGCCAAGGTGTAATCACAATCACAAATCCTTCGCTGTCAAAGCTACCATTTATAATTCAAAATGCGCAAAATAGATTTTTTTTTTTTTTTTTTCCAGCGAGATCTCTGGCTACGATAAACCAGCTTGAGAGCCTTAGTAGCACAAGAAAACAAGTTATCCCACACCAGTAGACACATTCCAGCAGCGAAAATATATCATTAGCAAGCCTGCAGAAGAAACACTAAACTGCATTTGAAAGATTATGGTAGGGTTTTGGCATTCAAAATTTCAAGAGACCAAAACCAATTTCTTTTGATTGAAGTTCTCAACCATTGCCTTGCTTCAACTCGCATCAAACACCAAAAAGGGGAAAAAAAAAAAAAAAAAAAAAATTCCGAAAAAAAAAAAAAAAAAAAAAAAAATTCCGAAAGGCAATGGTTCTCTAATTACAGCTGCAAAAGAAAACTATTTTTTTTCCAATTTAAGTTACATCAGAGGAGGAGGTAAAAACAAAACCTGAGCCAAAATCATAATTTGACAATTCTATACATAAAAACAAGACAGCTCAGGAGTCATTAGTATAATGTACAAATGGCACACGAAATAAAACATGGAACTCCATGCACTGAGCATCCTAAAAGTTGCCGCAGAGGCATCTAATTGAAAAACCTGACATAGGCTGTTTGGTTAGGATTTATTGTTCTCATTTTTCAAGCTTCTTTACCATATGCACAGGCATTCCCTTTCCACTGGAGTCAGATAAAGGGGGGAAATCATCATCTTTCAAATGGTATGATTGCACGGCTATCCTATATGTCCAGAAACAAAGAGAATAAACATCAAGCCATAACTCTACCAAGTTCGTTACCATGAAACAAAAGGAAAAAATTAGGATTTATTTACCTGTCCTGATTAATGGCTGAAACAGGTTTTGGCCCTTGCATTCCTGGTATTGCTTGGCTCACACGATAGTTATGAGCTGGTGCAGAACCTGGGTTAGGCTGCCAGCCACCTTCAATTGAGGAAGGCCCCATTGGTAGATGCCCAATTGACCCAAATTCCACAACCCTCTCAGAATGATGCATTGAACCATTTACATTGGTATAATGTTTGGTTTCAGGAGATCCAGTGTGATGAAGATCTGAAGGTCCAAGCTTTCCGCCATCTTGGTGCATGTGATATTGTGCCTGTGACAGCTCACGGTCCCTGCCGTTTCTTTCTGGCAAGTGTTTCTCCTGGGAAGTCACAGTTCGACCATTGGAACGAGGACTCATTGGTGCTTGATTTCTTCCCCTACCTGTCATGTTCCTATCCCTGTAGTGGTTCTGCAAAAAGTTAAGCATAACACCAATTTGAGAAGAAAAGGCCTGCCACCTGAACAATTTAATAAAACAAACAGAAGCTGCCAAATGACACCAAGATGCCAAGAGTGACCATACCGTGTTTGGAAAATATGTCCCTGTTCCTCGTGGCTTTGGCATTTCTTCCTTACCAAAGGATGCACCAGGCATCAAAGGAGGGTTCATGGGGGGAAAAACTGGTCTTGAGACAACACCGTTGACATTCATCTGAGAGAAAGCATTCCGCCTAAACTGCACCGACCGTCTTATTACATCCCATGAATTCTTGTTCTGGAACTGAGGAAACAGCTGTGGACAAATGGAAGCAACAGATGCATTAAATGCATACTCATACCACCACCGGCCCAGATGCAAACTGTTTAGATGACTCTCAAAATCTCCACCAAGATCTGACAAGGAATTGAAGGCTTCAGGGCATCCAGCAGTATCAGCACAAGGTCGATTACTGGAATGGCTGGGATAAAGGTCTTCAGAGGACCAAGCTACTGAGTTACAGAGTAATGGATGGTTTGTTGATTCAACAGGGGATAAAGCCTCATGACTAGCAAACTGCTTGTCTTCCCAGTCATTGTTGACAGCACGGACCATATCCTCAGCCAGTGCTGGCTGAATCCCAGATGACACCCTCTTCTCCTTAGAACCAGAACATTCTAGATGTTTCCAATCATTTATCATTTCCCCATTCCCCATGACTGAGGAAGAGAAACAGAGATGAGGTGCATGATGTGCTTTACCTATAGGAGATATACTCTCTTCAACACTCGGAGTAGAAAATTTAAGTGCATCCTTTGCAATTGAAAGACCTTGCATTTTAAAAGTTGCTAGGTCTTTTGCATCACCAAAAAGACGAAATTCTGAAACAGCAGCCTCATTTGCACAATTTTGCAGTTCATTAACAGTTCTGCTAAAATAGATCTTCCTTCCCGATATCTTAACATTGTCTCCATGCAAAGGTTGCTCTTGATCCAATCTAGATTCTCCAAGTATGCTGCTTGAATCAGAAGATTCTGATTCACAAATTGTCTGATCTTCTTGATTTGTCTCTGCACCAGAAAATGAAATTGCAGCAGCAAAGCCATGCTGACTCTCTGAAGGTGCAGGATCTTGAACGTCAGGCCTCTGTCCACTTCCATGCCTATCCAAAGTATTTGAAAAAAATTTTGACAGTTCTGCAGCTATAATTTCTTCTGGTTGAGAAAGGATTAGCCCAAGCTTTCGAGCCCCATAAGAGAAAGCACTCCTTATTCGGTAAAAGTTTCCTGCATAGAAGGGGTGCTTTTTTCAATAATTGCAGATTATAACAAATTCGGATGTGGCACCATTATGTAGCATTTAAAGTAATGTATATGCCTGTTGTTCCAAAAAACCTAGGAACAACGTCTAATATTATTCATTACAAGATCAGGCCCTTGTCATTTTGTCCTCAGGCTTTATGTCAACAAGTCAAGCAAGAGATGGGAAACGGCACCTAGATTTTTATCTTTTAAGGAAAACAAACCAAAAAATAAAATAAAATAAAGTTCAACTAACTTTTTTGAAGTCATGTAATGGTTTCAAGTAAAAAAAAATAGGTCGACTGGAATAGGAGGCAAGCTTCTTAGCACTTAACTGGGGTGGCCACTATTGGCAATAATTGAAAATCATTATTAAGACTGGTCTACAATAAGCCTTTTTTGGTATTTCAGCCCAGAGATGCAAATTGGCATAAGTTTAGCACTTTTTAGTTGTGCACATACGCACACACAGAGAGAGACAAATAACAGAGAGAGAGAGAAACTGAAAGATCGTACTGGCATTCTAAAATAAATTCTCATCTTTGAACAAAAATTGTTCTATAAAGAATTGATAATAAGACTTTGGATCTAGATGATATCAATATGGGCTCTTTTCAAAAGAATTGGAATGGCCCAACAAAGGGCATTTTGTCACTATTACAGTAATTATTTGCAAATGGATAGGATGAATTACATTAAGAAGCAATTTCGTTGCTCTAGTCCCTCATCAGAGTTAGACTAATGCCATTAAAGACAGGTCTATAGTGATATAAGTAATGTTTACAAGTTGTAGGCTTGTAGGCTACACTGCTCTCTCTTTTTATGTTTCCTTGCATTTTTTGTTCAAGGGAATGAAGGAGAGGATTCAAGGTTTGGATTCCTAAACTTCTGCACTACAAGGCAAACACTCGACTGCTAATCCAATGGTTTGTTTGCTTGCTTGGTGCTTAAGGGCATCAGTAACAAATTGGTGGATTTAATGCTTGGGGGTCTGAAAATGATTAACAAATTGGACATTGACAAAGCCTATTACCAAAGTGATTTTATATTCTTGAGATTACGAGATTTGGGATGCATGGAGAACATGCATTTAATTGGCTAGGTTTTATATGCTAGTCCTAGAAAAGATTTTCATCCAGTCTTTTTCTGACCAGCAGAGGGTAAGGTGAGAGGATCCTCTTCCATTCGGTTTATCTTGGTTCGGAAGTTTCAATAAGAGTTGGAAGATGGCACTCCAGCAGGACTTTCAAAATGGTTTAGGTAGCTAGGAGAATTTGTTCAAGCTCTTTTGTCCCATTTTTTCTCAGGACATGCTAACCAAATTCTTTAACGTATTTCTCTTTTAGAAGAGGATGATTAAAATGATGCTTTATGAAGAAGTTCCCAAATAAGAGAGAGGGGACGATTGGTGGTAAATAATCAATATCTTTTGAGATCTTGAGATGCAGGTTCCTATTTTTTCTTTCAATGGGCCTAAACTATGATGTTTCTTTTCTCAGGTGGGTGATGAGTCTTCTATTTATTTTTGTAATAAATAATCGGTAAACACTGGACATAAATCTCTTCAACATCCAATCCTGGACTTCCATCAGTTTCAAAGTAAGAGAGATTACCAATCATTTTGACATGAATGAAGATCAAAGTGGTAGTGGTTTGGAACAAACTTTTTAGAGATATCCAAGGACAGGGAACAGGAGCACCCTTTGAACTATACAAATCCTTTGTTTGTACATGTGGCAGACAATGGTTAAAACTGATGGGCATAAAAGGTAAGTTTAGCATGACATCCTTTTATGAAAATTTTTTATGAGTGATTTCCATAGAGGATATCCAGAGGCTAAAATTTTGCTTAAAATGTTCCTTTTGGTTATTTTTTTAGTTGCATGAGTTGCTTTTCAGTGAAGAATGTAAACAATAAACTGTTAGAGAACTGAGTAAAAACTTAGTGGGTAAAGATATATATTTGCTTTTCCAACAGCATGAGTAACTGGTGAATCCTTTACTTCTACATTGTGAATTGATGAGAACTCTTCACAGTTTACTAATTGCTCTTCTAATTAATTAGGAATCTACAGAGAATTCAAAGATGAAGCTTAATGTTTTCAGGAATTTATAATGCATTACACATGCATAATGAGATGTAAAAATGTGGTAATTTAGTTAGTTAATGGACAAGTTGAAAAGAGAAGTATAAGGGCTTTTTAAATGCAGAAACACCATAGGAAAGTGTACAAGGAAGCGATCCTAAATTAGGACTCTTTTCAGTTTTAGATTGCAGGGGCTTTTACTATTAAGTATTAACATTTTGCTGATAGATTCTTACCAAGTACGGGACATGGTTGAGTTTCAGTAGGCACAATTCATCCTTGATTTTCAAGTAATGGTAAGAACTCAAAGCAATATGTAAAAAAATTGTATAAAAAACCTTTTAGCAGATATATGCTTAAACAAGATGGTCTAAGATTTTAAAGAAACCCATAATCAATATCTCAAAACTAAATAGACTTCCTAATATTTCTTTCATATAGGAATGGCAAAGAAAAGGAAGCCTCCATCTGAGTAGAGAGTGGTTATACCTTTGCTTACACTCCGGCCAAGATTATTATTTTCTTTCAATGGATCAACAATGTTAAGATGCTTTGGGGAAAATGCTCGTGAGTTTGTCTCGTATCCTCTTGCAGGAACTGAAAATGTATCCACACATTCCTTGAGAAAATCATTAGTAAGCAGTAGATCACATGTACCATTTTCAGGTGTCTCAACTGCAAAAGGGACAAAGAGATGAAGAATCTCAATCAAGCAAGATCAACACTGTAACCAAGATCAAAAGAGAATGGATTTTTGCTCACCCAAAACTTCTGGCAAGGAGGATATTCGGACTGGACCATTCAAACTGATGCAGTAGGTGTCCCAATCAAATTTGCTAAAATAGTCCAAAAATTTATAGAGAACCTGTAAAGCATTACATGATAAATGAGATAAATTAACCCCAGAAAACTGCACAGCAAACTGCCAGAAACCATTACAGGACTCACAGCTAAAGGACCATTTAACGATGAATGGAAGAGATGGAAGATATATAGAACTAAAGTCTCCAAAGCATAGGTAGATATCAAGCCATGATGAGCACCAAGAATACGGCTCTCATAGTAGCACCAAGCTTTAATCAGTATAATGCTGCGTTTGAAAAGATGATCTTTGCCAATTAGGCGATCAACCTGTAAATAATCAGCAGAAGAACATTAACTTTAGCAGAAGAATACAGATACCTTTAGAGCAGAGACTGTTGATCCAGGTGGAGCTGAGACTTGTGGGTATTACTAGCCATACAACAAATTTTCTTAATTTGAAATTATCAAAACTCATATGTATCACATGTGCCTGACAAGTTTGTAACCAAAGCATATGACAGCTATAATTTACTTTGGTTCAAAGGAAAAAAAAGGCTCAGAACAAGAGGATCACTTCTTGTAGCTTAGCAAGATCTATCCACAAAAAAGTGACGTGGATCATTGTGATAATTTGTTAAAGTTGATATCATTCATCACTTAAATATTGACTTTTACAAGGAAAGATACCTTCTCAAGAAAGCATAAAGTACAAAGTCCTCCTAACTGATTGAAAGAGATATCTACCACAATGTTCTGTACGAGACATTTTACGAGCTTAACCTGCATCAAGGAGACCCAATGTTTCAGTACCAAGTATGGAGACAACTGAAGGGCATTTTAAAAGAACTTTAACTGGGATGAAAATTTTGAAAGAATTTCCAAGGTTATCTTGAAAATCCAACATTTAAAACAATTACAAGTCTGAAAAAAGGAACAAATCATATAACATGCTTTCTTTAAATAAAGAAAACTATGCAACCTCACTTATTTATTTAGGTCTTGGGTGATAGAGCTTGATCCAGTTGTAGGTTGATTAGATTTAACAGGCTGATGATAAAATCAGTTGCATAAAATTTAATTAGCCATCTCAAGAATTAAATTTGTAATACAGTTATCTTACAAAGCGAATGAGTGAAGAACAAAAAAGAATGCATGCAACAACAACATGCAAACTTTTAAATGCTTCCATGATGACTGATTGACTGGGCAATGGTTTTCACAAACGATATTCATCTAAGAATATACATAGATAAATAGCAAGTAGCAACTTAATCTAAGGATATATATATATATATATATATATATAAAATGCTTCCCATGATGACTGAATGAACTGGGGCAAGTGAGGTTTTCCACCAACGAATATTCATCTAAGAATATACTAGATAAAATAGCAAAGTAGCAAAACTTACATCTAAGGGATATATATAGTATATATATATACTATATATAGAATGAGTGATAGATAGATAGATATATAGATAGATAGGTAGAAATGCAATCTAAGAATAAATGAGATAAAGGATATCCAAGATATACCACAATACGTATAGCGAATAGAGAGACTGGTGAATTCCACAGAATTTGAAGCCTCAATGGAATTCAAAATAAGGCAACAGGGAAGATATATATAGATAGATAGATAGATAGATATATAGATAGATAGATAGAAATGCAATCTAAGAATAAATGCAGATAAAGGATATCAGATATACCACAACGTATAGCGAATAGAGAGGCTGGTGAATTCCACAGAAAAGTTGGAAGCCTCATGGAATTCAAAATAAGGCAACAGGGAAGAAGCCAAGAAGATAAAATTAAATACCTCATAAAGATTGGTTGGTGAGGAAGAAGAAAGATAGAGAAGAGAAAAAGAGAAGGGGGAGGGGGGAGGCCATAGTAGTATGTTCACAAACAATTAATTAAAAGGGACTGTAGGAAATAAAAGATTGGCTTTAAGAATTAAGAATGAGCAATTACCTTTGAAATAGTTTATACATATATCAACGTCACGGTGCTCGACAGAATCTGTAGTGCCAATAGCAGAAGGATACTTATTCCATATTAAAGCGCTTAAGCAATTTAAAATCTTGTTTTCCTTGTTGTTTTACTAACTCCATACCTTAAAAATGGTACACTGTATGTCTATCACAAAAATATCACAAGGTTCAGGTGTTGTACTTGGGCTCTCAGCATTTACATGTTAAATCTATAACTGTATCTACATGTGTGTGCGCACGTCCACAAATATATACATGCACATAACGTTATAGTTTGACACAAGCATAGACTATGGTAAACAAGGGTCAAGATGAAAACCTCTGCCCTGATTAATTGGACATCCTTCACTATAAACTCAGCAGTCCTGTTCTTATCTTCCCTTTCAAGTACAGAACACACGTCATTGGCCAGCACCTCCTCAACATTCATACCACCAAATGCTGTCAAATCAATATCTCCATCAGGAAGATAAGTTTTCAGTGGAACTGACCCAAATGGGAAGACCTGTAATGAACAATTACTTAGAAGATACTCTAGTTTTAACTTCAGACGAGATCAGATCATAAATTACAGAATTCAATTCCTATCCAACGAACATTTGATTAGACCACAATAGAAGCAGTGCATGTTAAAAATATAGAGTGTAAGAGTCAACTAAAGGAAATATAAATTACATGGAAGGACTGTAATTTTCATCATGCATATAAAAAGTCTACCATTCTAGTGATCAAAAACAGATTTAATTGGTAAAAAGATTTCATAGTCTCAAACTAAATTTGATTTCAGGTTTCACTTCAACAATGCACATAAAACATATAAATAAAGGTGAAACAACATATAATTATGGGATAACAACATATTCTTTTCAAAAACTAAAAAATTCACTTGATTCCATGTAAATGTATTGTTTATTGCAGACCTTTGCCAATGGTTTATCTTCCATAAGCTCCAATAAATATGCTATCAAGCTCTTGATCATTGACTTTCAAATCCAGCAGCCAATTTAATTAGCTTTGATTAGCAGAACATCAGCCTAACTGCCTAATTACAGTAATAATCTAAAAATCATCAAACTCAAATACACAGCAAATTCATTCATCCTAAATTCCTAACTCATTTAGTGAGCAAGTAACACTCACTTTCAACTAAAAATCTTTTACAACCACATGTATTGCTTCGTATTTAAACAACAATTATAGATCATCCCATATCTATATGTTTGCATGTACACATCTGAATTTATGTGTACTAATTTTGCTGGTAGTGATAATTGGAAAAGACCAATTCAATTGCTCAAATAATTTCAAAATTTGGCTTCACTTCAAATACACAAGGCATCTCATTAAAATTATCAAAGATAGAAACAAATAAAAAAAAACAGTATATCATTTTCAATGTAATTAACACACTTGAGTCCTTGTGTATAATATTTCTCGTATAATTTTTGTACAATGATTGGCCTTTGATGAGCTGAAACACATTACTCAGTAACTCACTTGACTAGTTTTGAATGTAATATTCAGGCATTCAGCTCACAGCCATTGAATTTCAAATCCAGCAACCAAACTTCTAGTTGGTTTCAATGCATTCCACTCCACTGACCAAAAATTCAACTCTCAGATTAGAAATACAGGGCTCAATCAGCTGTATTCACAAGGGAGATTCTCTCAACCGATTCATTAGTATAATGCATGCACTTGTAAACATAGATCACATTACAAACATCCGCCCCAAGGAACGGAGAAGACCATCAGATGCAGCATAGTGGCACCAGCAAAAAAATCAAAATACGTACAGTTGATCCTCCTTTCCAATCTCAACATACCCACAGAAAGTTAAAACACAGTCTATAACCACGACGAATAGTCAGACATCAAAATAAGATCAAAAGGGCACATTTCCCTATAGAAAAACTCAAATAGAGCAACAATTCTGAACAGAGCAATGATGATTGTGGTTGACAAGGATAAAGCCATAGGGTGTATACACCTAACTAAGCAAATTGACTGCAAGAATCAATTATATGGCCAGAATACAAAACAACAATCCATTAAGTTAAATACATTTTTTTTTTTTTTTTGACAAAATTGAATCAGTAGCAAACTCAACCTACAAAATGTGCCCTTTGACTTCACACACCAGGCAACACTCTCTTCCCAGCAAAAGACACTTAAGAGCATAAATTATCATTAGTCGGCAAATCTCGTAAGCTCTACATACCATTTCACGTATGCAAAAACACATAGATAACAATATAATAAACATACAAATGTTAATATCACCTCACAACCAATAGATTTTCTAATTAGCCTCTGCACATAATCAATAACAGCTTTTCTCCTCTCCTCAGAAACAACTGTTGGCTGAACCTGGGCTATAATTCCTTGAGTCAAATCCTCAGCTTTTTGCCAATACTCAGCACTGATAATAACCGTTTGGTTTCCCTGCGATGATGACGACCACGACGGCCTTTCCTCTAAAACGACGCCGTTCGGTTCGGGTGACCAAGCTCGAAGATCGCCCATTTAAGTACTAAAATATAAAAATCAAAATCTATCACAAACTGGCGACAGTATCCTCATCTGCCGAACCAGATATTGACGAAACGAATTTTTTTTTTTTTTTTTCGTCTGTGTTTTTGCGAATCTGAATTAGAATCGATGTATTTTCTAATTTGATTGATCGGGATTTGGTGAGTGTGAACAGGAATTTTGCCAAAAACGGCAGGTAGAATGGAAGCAAACGACGGGTAACAGCGCAAGAAATTTCAAATTTGGGGAGATTCAGAAAACAAGTGGCTTTGAAGGAAGAAATCCAAAGCGGTATCAATTCAGTGGATTGTCGATTTTCAGTTTTTGTTGCAGCGAAAACCTTTTGGCAAAGTATACGCTAATATTTTCTTTCTTTTTTTTTTTTTTGTTTTTGCTCTCTATATTTATTTTATTTTTTTATTTTGTGTTTTTATTTTTATTTTTACTTCCAGCTGTGTGCGGCAGCGGAGCACACCTCTCCGGCCTCCCTCCGCTCCGACTTGGAGTCCAGCAGCCGCTTATTTCGCAAGTATTTTCCTCATTTATATTCTTTTACACGTTGTATACTTCTATGTAAATATAATTTAATTTATATATAATTTTTATTTTCCTCATTTATATTCTTTTACACGTTTTGTACTTTATGTAAATATAATTTCATTTATATATAATTTTTTATTAAAATTATAAGCATACTTTGTATGTTGTGTAAATATATGTAATTTAATTTTTATATATTTTTAATATAGACTATTAATATTTCTAAAATTCTAAAACCATTCACAAAAGAAAAAAATATTTCATAAAATAATAAAATAAAAAATTATAATTAAATAATTTATTAAGAAAATAACATATTTGATAATGATAAAGCATTACCAAAATTTGAATCTTCTTGTAATTATTAAATTTAATTGATTTTATTTTTTCGATATAATATAATATCATGAATTATCCATATTATTAAAATATGAAAACTCAATCTTAGTTATCATAATAATCATTATATATTGATCATTATTTTAGAACATAATTTATAATTTTGGCTTTTTTTTTTTACCTTTTACTAAAGTCTACGAGCATATAATTAATTTTATGGCTATTTTTTTGAAAAAAAAAACTTTTAATGTGTTATATGGTTTATAATGATAACGTGTTTTAATCTAATTTTATATTTTATAATTATTTCTAGTGAGCTCTATTTTTTATTTTATGTCAAACAATAAATTTAATAATATATTTTCAATAAATAATAACATATTACTTTTTTTATAATAATTACTCATAGAAAATAATTATAAGTGTTATAGTGGGGTTTATTAATGATAACGTGTTTTAATTAATCTAATTTATATTTTTTAATAATTATTTCTAGTGAGCTCTATTTTTTATTTATGTCAAAACAATAAATTTTAATAATATATTTTCAATAAATAATAACATATTACTTTTTTTATAATATTACTCATAGAAAATAATTATAATTAATCAAATTATAAATTTTTTGTTAAAAAAATAATAATTAAAAAATAATTATATTGTTATCATATTAAACTTAACACACACCAATAAAAATTAAATTAATTTTTATGTTTTCAATCAAACATAAAATTAAAAATTTTTCGATCAAATGAAGTTAAAATTTTAAAAATTTTTATATCGTCTTTATCATATATACATGTATATCGCTTATTTAGGTATATAATATAAATTTCTATTAATGTATACCTTATTTAGTATATAATATAATTTCTATAGTTTATCCAATATAATTTAGATTTAAATAGAAATTTAAAATGCTAATTAAAATTAAATTATATTTTTTTTCAATCAATAAAGTTAAAATTTTTTAAAATATTAATTTTTACTATATTTAATTTATACTTATATATGTACTAATATATTTTTTTGTTTTATCTAATAAAATTTAAATCTAAATAGAAAATTAATTTAAAAATTAAAATTAGATTATTTTTATTTTTTTAATGTGTATTGTGCATTATTTATTCTCATTAAATTTACACGTTACAAAGTAAAAATAATATATTTTTTATTAAAAATTATAATATTATAAGCAGTTTATATTACTAAAAGAGTATTACCAAAATAGAAATAAAACCTTTATTAAATAATAAAATAAAAAATTCAACAATTAAATAATTGATTAGGAAATAACATATTTACAATA
The DNA here is from genome assembly GCF_014843425.1 of Jatropha curcas. The sequence goes on from NW_023590570.1 coordinate 27,870, forward strand.
ATATTTTATTATTATAATTTTAAAAAATCAAACTTTTATGAAAATAAAATTATTTATCAACTAGTTTAAATTTTACTAAAGTAATTTAAATTTAATTAACTTTATTTTTCATATATAATTTAATACTATATTACTAAAGTACGCGAAACTGGTATTAGCTCTTATAATAGTTAATATATTAGTCATTATTTTAGATCATCATTTATAATTTTAATATTTTTTTCTTTTTACTAAAGCTATGAGTATATTATAAATTTTATGGTTACTTAAAAAAAAAAAATCAATGTATTGTATGGTTTGCAATTATAACATATTATATCATAAATTTTTATATAGAAATTGTTTATATTATATATAGTATATATATATTATAATATATATATATTATATGTTTGAAGACGAGTATTTTTAATTTTCTATTTTATACAAAAGAATTAATCTTACAAAATATATATATATTTGAGCGAGTTTTATTTTCTATTTTATACAAAAAATTAATCTTACAATATATTTCTTTAAAAATAATTTTAAGAATAACAAATGACCCATATATATGTATTTATCATTGAGCTATATTTTAGTAGATAAATTTACTTAATTTTAATAGATTATTTACATTAAATTTGAATCTTTTATTTGTTTTCTGGCTGAATTTAAGAATCAAAATTAAAATGCAATTCAACTCGAGTAATATATTATAAAATTTGCTGTGTTTTGGATAAAATAAAAAAAAAATCTAAATAGAATATGTTAATAATAATCACTAAAGATAATTTAATTTCTAATAATTATAATGGACAATGGGCCTTACTTTGTAACAATCGTCATTATATGCGACCTCACCGATAAGAATGTTGGGCTGCAAGCACCATAACAGCATCGAACTTTAACAGACGAAACGAAACTAGTTGGATTGGGCCGTTTCTACAGAAAAGTGCCGTTTCGTTCCCAAAATTGACTATCAAGCGAAGAAGCGATTTGGAGCTCTGTCGCTAAGCTCAGAAACGAGTATCAAAGGAACCATCGAGATCGCCGTAGCAAGATGGTTTCGATCGGAAGTAGAAGAATTTCTTCAGTTTTATTGTTGTTAATATCACTGGCTTCGATTTCACTTGCTTACAGACCTGGAGACATTGTTCCTATGAGCAAAATGGGTCAATACCACTCGGTCCGTGCTCTCTATCTCCCCTTCCCAATCTCTCTCTTTCTATTCATGTTATATACTATTAGGTCTAGTTGTTTATTCCTATTCATGTCGCTGAGGATCCATGTGATTTATGATTGCAGTCAAGAACTTTGTGGCAAGATATGATTGGTAAACATTGCCCTATGTTTGCCGTTAATCGTGAGGTACCTTTTTTTCAAAGTTTCAATTAGGTTTCCAGCTCTCTTTTCTGGAGCTAGTTCTCAACTGTTCAATTCTTTTGGTGGGTGTTCTGGATTTCGTTCATTTCTGGGTGTATATTGTGTAGGTGCTGATTCCTATTCCAAAACCGACAGGTTATACAGGCGCTGATCCATACAAAATGTAAGAAATATAAATTCCGTTATTGTTCCCCTTTAGAAGTTTTGACTTTGTAATTCTGTAACATTTGTAATTTTGGTGAGCAAAGAGTACTTTTGATGTCACTAAACTGGTTCCATCTTGTTTTAATCTATAGACTCAACTCAACAAGTAAACTTCTTCTTTTTTTTTTTTTTTTTTTTTTTTTTTTTTTCCGTTCATTGTTCCTTTATACCGCTCTTTCGCGACAACTTCTGTCACATCTCTCGTCCACATTCTTGTACATTTTGCGCTGGAGCCAAAGAGTACTTCTTTGCACTGCCCTCACTAAACTCGGTTCTCTTCGTTTCTCTCTACATAATATCAGACTCCCAACTCACCCACAAGTAAAACTTCTTCTTTTTTTTCTTCTTTGTTTTTTTTTTTTTCTTTGTTCGTCGATTCTTGAGCACGAGACATGAACCAGTTTTTAATGTTTTTTTTTTTTTTTTTTTTTTTTTTTTTGTTGTCATTTTGAGAAGAATGAACCAGTTTTTAATGTACAACTATGAGGAACCAAAATTATATATCAGTTGAGCTGTATGATTTGATTTTAATTTTCATAGCTTGTACAAGCTATGCTTCCCTTTTCTAATACTTGCTTTCTCATCTACTACTTATCCCAAATTTGATTTTATTCGGATGATAGAATGTAAGGCTTCAGATAATTTTGTGGTTTGGAATTGGATTTTTGCTTCTGGATTGGATTGCTTTTATATATTATTAGTTGGAGATTCAATGGTAAACTGCTTTTTTTCAGCATTTTTAGATGACGCTATAGAATAACCATTTTCACAAAATGATCTATTTGCAGATCATTTCAAGTTGGAAGAGAAAAATTTCTAGTTCCATGGCTGTTTCTGATAAATCGTAAAAGTTCTGAGGTTCCAATGATTGATATGCATTTGGTAAGGATAGCATTTGCTCCATGAACTTACTGTTTTTCCATTATATCATGATTCCTGGACCTTCTTTGGTCATGTTGCAGATTGCAACTGCATAGACTGACTCGCTTCATATTATTTCATATATATATTTCATTTTCTCAGAACCTTATAAATGATCTAACCACTGATAATTGTTGGCTTTAATGCGATGCAGAGGTACTCTGGGACTGATCTGCATGGTGTGACTGCTAAAGTTGTAGACATGCCTCACCATTGTATGTGATATTAAATAATTTACTGCTGCAATCAGCTTGAGTCTCATAGACATTTACATTGTGATTTACTGGCAGAAAAACTTCCATCAGTTCCCTGCAGCCCCCTTAATTTATGTTGTTTCATACGGCCATATTCATTTCTCTAAAAAGGCGTACTAGTTTATATAAGCTCTCGTCTGTAGCTGCTTTAATCCTCTAACTGAAAGCCTTTGCATGCATTCAAAAAACTTGCTTCATGTGCATGCTACTCTTATCTCTATTTTTAGACGATGCTTGCACTTGCTGATGCAGTTCCTGTTGCTGTATTGTTTAATAGTATTAGTGTAATCTTATGTATTCTTCACTCTGTCCTAGTTTTGTTTATTTGACATCCTTGTTAAATGTCCTAAAATATAAATTGTTTAAACATGGGATGGGCTACTAATTATGAGTTAAAATGAGGGTTGATTTAGGTCACCTTCTGAAGGGTGAAAGAAGAGAAAGAAGAGAGGGGAGGGTGGGGGTGGGGGTGGGGGAGACTGCCTCCCCATCCTTAAAGAGATTTGAAACACAATCTTGATTTCTTATGTTGGTTGTTCCTTATTATTGAATCTTAAACCATATAATGTGTTTTTATCAGGTTGTAAAAACACAATCTGTCTGAATTTGATGGGTTTTCTTGGTTTGAACAGATGTTGAAATCCATCCAAATATTCGTAAACAATTCTGGGATCCTCAACATTGGCCTAAGCATGTTCTTGTAAGATACACGTGGTTAGTATCATTGCATTGGGAATGAACTTCATTGACTATTATCTTAATTGGTTTTGATGGGCATGCTTTAATTTGATCCTTAGTTTTGTCATCATTACTGAATCAATGCTTCTTCAGCAAGTTTGGATGCTCCAAAGCAAAGAACTAGTCATGTTTTTACTAATTCTTCCCATTTTCAGAGTGAGTTTCATGTGTGAGTGTTAATTACATGAACCAGTTGAGGTTGGGTAATTGGATCATGCTTACAGTTTAACACTATACAGAATATCCATGAATCGCATAGATTATTCAGCCGTTGCATCAATTGCGTATGATCGATTATTCTGAGTATCTGACTACATGAAACTAGAATTGTTTAGCTGTCTACTTCTTGGCTTTAAGCTTGAGGCTTTGTCACATGGGTTTCAAGTGCAGTGGACCTATATTTAGATCTGTGTAGGACATAAGTCATCAACCTGTCAATCATTTGAACCTGAGAATAATTCCCCTCTCTTTGCTGTTAAGTGACATAGAAAGTTTAATCAAAGTGCTTTGTCGCATTTGCATTTCTAATGCTTCTGTTTGCACAATGAAATGTTTTTATTTTCTTTTTTTTTTATTTTTTATTTTTTTTTAAAATCTAATTTTGTATCCCATTTCCTAAATTATCAGCAAACAGTTCCAGGTTCATATGGTTGCACTTTTTTTTCAATGCTCCTTTTCCCTAAAAGCAAAATTGAATGATTTTGTCCTATATGATGTTCTGTGCTTGTAACATCTCCTCTGTGCATTCTTCCAACTGTTGACGTGCGCGCAATGCTCTATAAATGCAGCTTTTCCAGGAAAAATATAAGCAGCTCAAAATTGTATTTAAATTTGGTTGTCTTTGCTCTGACAGGGAGGAACAATCAGAAATTGATGTTAGTTCTGGATTCTATGTGTTGTTTGGTTCAGGTAAATTATTTATGCTCAAATTGATGGTAAAAATCAGTTATACAAAGTTTTATTTTCCAATACTTGTCTGAGTAAATGTTTTGTGACACGCGGAATGATGTTTACTGTATATGTACTTGCATGTATCTGTGCATGAAAACAGGGTTGATGCTATCTCTTATTCTCTCCATCTATATCTTGCAATCATCACGGGACAAATTAGCAAGGTATTTGTTCTTAACCATGCTATCCTGAAGGTCTTATAACTCTTTTAGGCGAAAACTGTAGGGTTTCAGATCTTCAGCTTCTCAAATCTGTAGTTCAGATAGTTTGAAAGCTTGACTCGTTCTTCCCTTCCCTGTGTATTCCTGATATTGTGTTTTCTGATTTTTTTTTTTTTTTTTCCAGCTTTGTGAGGGAGACTGTTTCAGAAAGCAACATGCCTGCTGGGGGAGTTGCAAAAGTTGAATGAGGAACTTCCAAAATTTTCAACGCACTGCATCCACAAATACAGGTTTTTCACTTGTTGGGTTTTATTCATTCAACGGGTAACTGTTGGGTATTTATGTAGAAATTGATGAAGAGCAATTTTAGATCCACTGAACTTCAAGGAGACTTGCAAATTGATGAAGCGACAAATTCGGCCCAAGTAGTTGTGTAGTTCGTTTTTTGTAATAGAGTACACATTGAATAGGTGAATATTTTCTTGTACACAACAAATCGTTTTCCTGCACCAATTGATGTGCATCAAATCTTGCACAAATATATTTCATGCACAAAAAACTAGCATAGTTTTTCAATGAAATGGAAGATCATGCGTCCTGGATTTGACAGGATTAATCTTATTCCGGAAAATAACTTGTCTGACAAATATGTTCCAAATTTTTCAATATTTGGGGTACTTAGGAAAATCGATCTATAAAAAATAGTTTCGTGGTAAAAAATAAATAAATAAACTTCTCATTTTCATGAGGAAAACATTTTTCGGTTATAAAAAAATTTATTATAATTTTATAAATACAAATTTTTTAGTTTACTAATTACTGGTAGTTAGCATCACCGGTTTCCGGTTAGCATTGATCACCACTGATCATTGGTGGCTATCACAGTTTATCATTTTTTTTCATGTTTAATAATCAAATTTTTAAATACAAAATTTCTATATTTATAAATATTCTTATGGATTTATAAGTTAAAAATGTTCTTATATTTTTTTTAATAAAAAATGATAATAAAATAAATGAATAAAATTTAAAATATAACATTACAAAAATTAAATAAAATTACAGAGAAAATTAAATATAAGTCATTGTTACTCTAAAAAAAGAAAAACATAAATAATTATTAAAAAAATAAAAAATTCAGTTGAACCAAGTTTAAATAATTCAACTGAGATCTGATTATCAAGTCGGTTCAAAATTCAGTCCGGTTTTAAAAACATTGGTATTAATTCTGAGTCATTGACTTGTTTTTTTCTAATGGATGGAAGGCTGAGATCATAATTTTGGCACCAGCGTACAAATAAATTTATTTTCCATGGTTCGTAAAAGGCTTTGCTTGCATATGTTAAAAGTAAATCTTGAGAAATTGAAGAAAAATATCCCAATTAGATCTGCATC
>NW_023590571.1:0-12442 GCF_014843425.1 Jatropha curcas
CATTTGTGAATAAATGGGACAAACGCTATCTTGTGTTTGATGTGTTGTAATTTGTTTTGCAGGATACGACCCCTCACAGCTAGAATATACATTATGATAGTAAATACTAAGAGAAAAAAATGTTTGATGTCTAATTATCCATAACTGTTCATCCATCCTATACTACATGTTCAATGAATAACCGAAGAAGCTACCAAACAGCTCGGCTCGACCAAGCAGCCTGCCGATGGGGGTGGAGAGGTGGTGCGGTCATGAAGAAGGAACCGATCATCAGTCTCCTCTAGAAAGTCCAGGATACCCTCCCACATTAGGCCGAGCGCGTCACCCCATTTGGCGTACCAGACATAGCACCGTACAACGGTGCCTCCATAGCCCCCTATCTCCAATCAGGTAGCAGACATATGTAAGAAGGTTGCAAACGGAAAAGGAGAAAAAGAAAAAGGTAGAGTGCATCCTCTCATGCTGCTCGCAGGAATAGAGTCGGCCGAATGAGGGGTGAATCCGAAGCCGCTGGCATAGCTCCTGGTATCTCTAAGCTAAGCACCGCAAAACAGAAAAGCATCATTAGAAACTCATTCAGGTAAGGTGTTTCTTACTTTTGTCAATTCATTTACAACTTACATGTGTGTGTGCTCAGGATCTAGCTGCAAACTGGTGGAGAGCCCTACCCTGAGATTAGTAAACGAGGATTCCAGCACAACTCCATGCAGTGGAATAGAACGTCGCCCATACTACTTCCAGCCGGTCATGGCCGGTAGCAGCCGGCCAGAGCCCCATCTGCCTCAGCTGCAGTCCTCAGCTCCTGAATGACCCGCCGTCTTATGCCTCAGCTTCTGCCACATCCCGGTGAGTATGATATCCGTCGCCGAAAGCACACCCCGTCCCCCACACCAATTTCCAAATATAATAGCCTGAGGAAGAAAGTTAAGTCAAGTTGTAAACAGTTGGAAGAATAAAATAAATGAGACTGAAGAATAAGAAAATCACCTGGTGTACTCGGGACCTCGGGAAAGCCGAGCCCTGCATCCCGAGTGGAGAGGTCAGTGCGCGAGTAGTCACCAGCCGACTAGAAAAGTCGCCAGCTGCGCGAGCCCTCCCTACTGTCCCTCCTCCTTATCCTCTGTCGTCACTGGCCCTCCAGCATGCACATATGGCAAGGAGCGCAGCATGAGGCTACTCGCCGTATGTTCCGGCCCGCCGAGATTCAAGACTCTCCATCCCCACCGGAGTACCAAGGTCAACTGCCAATACCTTACCTGTAGAGGAGCCTAGGATCTGTTGCGTAAGCTCAGCGACGCTCGTAATCAAGGATAAGTCTCTCCAGGCATCCACACTCCATGGAATCAAGAAGTAGCTGCAAAACAGATGAATCAGTTAACTAAAACAGTGTAAGAACGAAGAAGAAAGCTAAGGGCTAAGTTGTTCAGCAGGTTTGTACTTACATTTTTAGACAGCTCCCTAATCATTAAGGAAGCTCCTCCAAGTACTCGGGAAAACTCGATGGCTGGCATAGGGTTGTGTGGCAAGTGGGGCCAGATACCGAGGGATCCGCCTAGACTCACGCAGGAATGTCCGCCACTCGGACGCCTGGGTAGATACGGTACTCATAGCCCCACCTGCAGTAAAGATTACAGTGAATGTCAGTATATCAGTCTTGAACAGTTGAAAATAAACATGACAAAGAGAAAAATGAAGAGAGTAAGGATTACCTCCAGTGGCCGTGATAAACTATAGTTCGAACTACAACCTGCTCACCACGGGTGCAACGACACCAGACGTGATAGAGGGGAGCCAAAAGCTAAAGGTGGCCTATGTCAAGACCGACGCCCTGGCCGCACAGTCGCTCAAGCATAACCCAGCACCCGACAGCCGCGGTTCCCTTATTCTGGGTGTGTGCTATAGTGTCTGAGTTGAATAGTAATGTAGACAGAAACGAAGGACACCAAAAGCGGCACATGGTGCCTCCGAAAAGGTAAGTAGGGCGGCGCTGTAGGATGACCACTGGCAACGGTCCTCACACATCCTGTCGATGCCGACTCGTACCATGATTACACTGCGCCGGCGCATGAGAATACGATAAACCACATGAACAGACCCACCCCTCATTTTATTGGAACAAACCAAACACACACACACACAAAGCATCCCTATGCGGTGTACTTGGTCTGGGTGGTCACACCGAGCAGCGAAGAGAGTACCAATGGGCTCCAAGTGTTGGCGTTGATACCGGAGCATCCAGGGGAGCGACTGGACCACGAATCTCAAACACGGTGACACTAGCTGCATAATCACTGGGTGAGCGTCATGCTCAACCGAAGCTGAACACCGAACGTATGCGTGCAATCGTTCCAACCCGTTCTCAAGCGGCGTACCGCACGGCAGGTGGAAAACGAGGCTGTGTGGCGGCGGAGCTTCGCAGCCATAGTCCGCCGAAGCCGCAGCAATGACCCGAGCTCGCATGGCCGGGTCCAGCCAAATCCCAAACGGCCAAATGCGTCAGTGGATTGACCAACCAGAGTGGCCTTGCCCAGAAATCAACCTGTGTAAGAAAAATTTTCAATTTAAAATAAATATTATACTGACAATTATTTATTTTTGTTCTATGACACGAAATTAAAAAATCCAATGTCTCCGGGTTAAACCGTAGTTGCGTCACGCAACTACTAGCCGCGTCCGCATTCTATCATATGCTGCGATCACGAGCAGGCTTGAGTTATGCTAAGCACCTGAAGTAACAAGCGCGTCGAGAGCTAGAGAGCAGCTGGCACACCAACTACAATAGCAGCGCGCAGAACGTGTTTCAAGATCTTAGGCATCCTAGAACAGATGCCGCCATCTATCATCTAGACTGCACCACACGACTTTAACTCGACAGTCTGCCGTCACGCAGCGCGCACAAGGGATTTGCTTGTGACAACCCAGCACCTGCGCTGTAGGAGAGCTCGTGCGTACAGTAGAGCGCGACCATATCCAGAAGGTACGCAAGAGAGTTTCAAAAGATATCTCATATATTGTTCATTGTGTTTTATGTGTTATTTTTATGCTATTTCTAGGGTAAGAACATGTTCAGCATGACAGAAAGGCTCAATTATGTCAAGACGAATTCAAAGCTTCTAACCGCATGCAAAAGGGTGAAATCCTAAGTTCAGGAAAGCTAGGTTCTCTGGCGCCTCGAACAGTTACGTCACGCAACTTATTCACTTAGAACTAGCTGCGTCACGTAACTATTCTACGCAGGAGAGAGTTGTCAGCAACGAGAGAGGGAGAGACTTAGCATGAAGTCAGGACTAAAACATATATATGAAATCCCTATAAATGATCGGATTGATAAGAAGAAAATTGAACGAACAAACTTTACATTTCTGTCTGGCGAAGACGGGGGAGCGTAGAGTGATCGAGGGCACGCTATCATATAGCAGCTACCTATGCCGCACATACCGGAACTAGTACCCGGCAACCGGGAGAAGTCTGCAGTGGTCGCGTCCGAAGTCAGTGGATTCCAGCTGATCGGCTGGCATCCGGCTCGCCGTGCAAAAAGTCGGGATATCTGGGATCACCCCTAAGGTCTCCATCTCCAGAGTGTAGCGGAAGCAGGGAATTTCAGAAAAAGTGAGACATTGTTTTTGGTTGAAGGTTCAGAGAATCCTTAGTTGTTAGGGTTTGAGATAAGTGACTGAATTGTTTTAAGAAGAAACTTACTTATAGTAAACGTTTGGGCCCAAGCCATTTCTCCAAGCCCAAAGGAAGGGGCCCATCATCTTTTATTCAAGCCCGCAGAGCCCGTACGGCACCCATCTAAATGCACATGTAACAACCCGTTCAAGCAATTTGACAGCGGCTTTGCACACTTCAGCAATTTTGTCTACTCACACTCACAGGGGTAGAAGCATCAAATTGCCCAAATTCACCTCAGGTAAAGTTTCTTCCAACCACTGCATCAGAAAGGGTATACCTGAAAATGCAGACTCAAATTGTTATGCCTAAATTTTGCTAAATTTTTTGCAAAATTATTTTAAAACCAAACCTTTGACAACAAAAATTAAAAAGTATGCCTAAAAAAGTGAATATTTTCTGGTCCTAGGTTCGGAATTCGGACTGGGGCAAAAAGTATAATCTTTGGTCTATATCAAATCCTTGATTTTTTATGAATTATCATATGGGGACATGTGATGTTTCCAATATTTTTCTAAACAAAAGGCAAGGTCTTGTTGTACACAGATATTGCCTTCTTTTTTCTTGTGAATAATTTTTTCAATGACAATCGGTGATGGTTTTTTCGAAGCTGATAAGGTCCACCGAGCAGTGATGGTGTATTGCGAGCTGTTTTGATAATTCTCCTACTGATTAGTGATGGTGCATTTGCGAAAATGATCAGAACAATTTCAACCCTCCAACAGTGAATGGTGGAATTGCCGAAGTTGACCAGGGAAAAACCAAACGTCCTTTTGAGCCGATCTCAATACCGAGTCTCGAGGATGTCTCTACTGATCCGACTTGGAGCCGACAAAAGGGCCGATCAAACGAGCTGAGTAGTGGCCAGGTGTATCAAAAATCAAAACCCTTCAGCCGATCAACCAGAGCTTCGAAGTATTTCATCAACCAAATTTCGGATGTTTCCACTGATTCGACCGGCAGCCGACAAAAGCGCGAGGAGCGGTGAGCTGAAGTAGTGGCCAGATGATCATATTAAAACCCTTCAACTGATCAAATCCAAGCTTTGAAGGTAATCTTCCATCAAATCAAATGTGGGAATATCACAGTTGGTCCGACTGGAAGCCGACAAAAGCAGATCAATATCAAGCTGAGTAAGGTGGCCAGTATGATCGAGTATTAAACCCTTCAAGCCGATCAAACTGAGCTTCGAACGGTATCTTCATCAAATCAAAATGTTGGACTATCACCATTGGTCCGACTGAAGGCCGATAAAAGCCAATCAAACCCAGCTGAGTCAGGGTGGCCCAGATGAATCAAAATCAATTCAACCCATCTTTCCAAACCAATCAAACGAGCTTTGAGGATGATTGCCAGATTGAAAGGGCGCGTCAAATGACCACTTAAACAATTAATCCGTTTATACAATTAATGAATAAAGTGGTGCAAACTGTTGACGCGTAATTTTTAATGCCACCCACCTAACCTGATGAAATATAAGGATAAAAGGAATAAAGAAATCCAACTGGTCAACCAGAAAGTTGAATTTTTAAATCCAAAAAAAAATTGAATCGAAAACACCGGTCCAGGAAGAGGTCTGAAATGCGCTAAGGGTTTGCATCACGCAGCTATCAACTTGCATGACGACAACCTCATAGTTGCGTCACGCAACCTCTAACCAGGCCTGACAGCCAACTGGCAGCCCGTGTAAACGGTCTGCCACTGTCTTGTATGATTACGCGACAACTGTACGAAAAGTAAAGACTACGTCACGCAGCTTCGCGGCTCCGTCACAATGCACTAACTACTGCGTGACGCACAGCTTTGTTCTGTTGACCCTAAACCATTAAATACAACATTTTCACTTTTAAAACGGGACTTCTCTCTCATTTTTTCTCTGGACTTTTGAAATATTTTTAGGGTAGAGAGATATTTTGATTACGGCAGGGTTTTCCCCAAGAACTCAAGTGAGTAAACCTGAGGAATTTAAGCCATTAGAGATAGATTGAAAATTAAAAGAAAAAAAAACAAACAATAGACACAAAAAGAGAAAAAGAGAAAAAAGAAAAGAGAAAAGAAAGCTTTAATTGATAAACTGGTGCTAAACGCTCTAGATCGTGAAGCAGTGTTCAAAATCATCCTAAAACTGAGCAATCCTCGAATCTAGGGTTGTAGGAACAATCTAAACCTTTCCTTTTCCATTTTTAGTTGTTTATTTGTGAAAAATCTTATTTTCTTAGTAATTTGTGGATTAGTTTGGTAGTTGATTAAACCAACATTTTTGCCCCATTTGGAGTGTTTCTGAGTTAATTAACATTTGTTTAATAAAAAGAGACCGTAAAAAGAGTAGTTTCGAGAAAGGTATTACCGGATCAGAGCAGCTGCGTCAAAACGCAAGCTATTAACCTGCGTGACACAACTGTTCATGTCCAATAAGATTTTTGACTTGGCTTGGACCAACCTGTGTGCACAGAACTGTTCTGGGAGTATCCTATATTGTCGTTTTTATATTTTATTTAAAATGTTATGTCTTAAATAAATAGTTAATGAAAACTTGGAAATTTTTAATAAGACTCAACGAACAGTCGCGCACCGCAAACCTAGGAGTTCTGTATCACGCAATTGTCTCATAGAACAGCTTGCATGATGCAACTGTTCTAGGTTCCAGAACACTTTTTCTTATTTTATTTTATTCCATGTCATTAAATAAATGTTTAATCTTAATTTCAAGAAATGACAATATGGGCAGATTGGTCGTTCTAATCAATCAAACAAATTGATTTCTAATGATTTTGAGGTTTTAAGGATTATTGTTTTATAATTATTAAATCTGGTTTGTGGCCCGCCTTTTAAACCAATAAGGCAAGAGTGAGTCTTTTTAAATATATTACTATGGATGGATGGTGAATATCGATGATGATTTGTTATGAATGCAATGAGTGAACCTATTTGGGACGGTTAAGTAATTTTTCACATAGAACTCGGTTCGATTAATCGGTTGGGTTAATTAAATAATTGGCTTTTCTAAAAATAAATCAATTAGAATTGTATGTAAAAGAGGCGGTTTTTCGGGCGTCGCTCCAACAGTGTCGACGTACCTAATCCTTAACTAGAACCGCACACGGTTGCTCTCACACAGTTTTTTCAGTAATTGGCCTTAAATAAAAATTGGGTTAAATGGAGTCATTTTCCATAAATTAAAAATGAAACGTCCCATTGTTCGAAAATAATGGGTGGCGAACTAAAAATGATTTTATAAACCGATTTATCGGCCGTTCCTAAAAGGTTTTAAACAACCATTTTCCCATAATTCTAAAAAACAAACAAAAAAAGGTTTTCGAGGTCCTTTTTCTAGGGATTAAAGGGATCTCTCAATAATGGGCGAAAAACAGGTATCACCCCTGCAATTGTCCTAAAAAGTATCCGCAAGTTATTTTAACTGCACTCCTGACCTGGTGCTACTGAGCCTCACCGCTCCACTGCTCTGGAGGGCGTGTGACTCGCTCTCACCTTCCTGTGACATCCTCCTAAAAGAACAACAACTGCTTTAGTTCATCAGGGTAGACATGGCCATGACACTGACTATGCGTTTCAAGCCCGGGAAACTAAACCTAGGGCTCTGATACCAAAATTTAACATCTACTTCCCGGTCACCCGTTAACCCAATGACGAGTCGAGATGCACAATCTGATTGACTTAATGTCCTGTCAACTGATATCCATAATGTAATGACTATTAAATCAGGCGATGTTGGTTTACATAAAATAATGTACTTAATATTTAACAAGACATGATACTAGTTTCCAATTGGAAATGGGCCGAACTGTGTGCCCTGTACATGCATGATAAGGATAAACAAAAACAAAAGTAATCAAAATGAGTTAGCACCCTGAGATTGAGGTCTTCCACTAGATGAGCAGTATGTAAGCTGACTCTCTACGGTCCAGTCTCAAACCTACGAGTTAAACAAATCACTCGCTGAGCAAAATAAAGTCTCAGGGATATCTCAACTTAATAAAGAAATCAATAAAGCACATACATATATAGAAATAAGCATGTAAACACATATGGATAATTAAGCATGTAAGCACGCATATCCATGATACTTTCATTATTATCCTTGATTGTTCATCTTACTGTTTCTTATGATGATGAAACTTATGCAATGTTTAGTCAAATTATAACTGTATGGCTCCATAAGGTTAAATAGTGAAAACCAAAGTGATAAGAAAGAATATATGAACACCGGAATGAATACTGTATGACTGGGCTGGGGCTATGGCCATTATATAATCATATTTCACTCAACGGCTGTAGCCGGAGTACCAAACCTGTATGGGGCGCGATAACTAACCTAATGTCGCGACATAGCCCTTATTAGTGGTTTCTACCTAACCTCAATGGAGCATGATTATTGTATTCAAGTATATAAAAAGCTTATTAAACTGCTTCATAATTCATAAACCATACTACTTACATGTATGCCTGATAGCCTCGTAAAGCGAGCACTTGTGTCAGGTTAGTTTCGCATCATTGCATGCTTGCATTTTTGTGTTATACATGTGTTCATGTTGTCTTTTTTGTTTTAAAATGATTGGAGGCATAAAGTGAGCAAAGGAATAAATTGCAATAGAAAGATGTCCAAAAGAGCATCAAAAAACACAATCGGGCACACAATGCAAAGTCGCGAGCGGCGAGAAAGCACACAATGAAGGTTTCAAGTGAGGTTACAGGCAAATATTTGAGCACGCATGAAATTTGCAAGCGTGAGAAGCACTCTCGTGAGTCCGAGAGGATCACAGGCACAATTCGCGAGCGCGACATTGAATTCCGCGCGCTGCGAGTCCGTTTTTCCAACTGCGCAGTGTGTACTATTTTGGTCATATCTCCATTACAACTGCTGATTTGGGTGGAGCAAATATACTATGGAAAGATATAAGATGAGACAAAAGTTGACACTCTCTATATCTATCTATAAAGTGTGTATATATCATGTGTATATACTGGTTATTTTCCAGCAAGACTAATTTCATATAAAGCTCAATATAGCTTTATTCACGTTCATTTCCTTCCCATATCAATTCATCACCATCTCTCTCAATACAAAATTAAGCAAGACCATATTCTCTCATCATCGAGACAACCAACACAAGTTCTCATGCAAAGAAAGTGGTAAATGCCAAAGAGAGAGATAACCTTCACTCCCAACTTGAGCTCTCTTAGCTTCCTTTTTTCTGTCTACCTTTGAGCTCACACCATACATAAGAATCTTATGAGACTGCTAAAAATAGATAAAATTCAAGAAGGTTTACTGCTACTTGATAGAAATAGAAGTTGAGAGAGAGGCTATAACTACCATTAAAGAGCTGTCACTACCATTAAAATTGTGAGAAAAGGAGGTTGGAAGAAGGAAAGGAGGGATAAAGAAAATGAAGATAAAGATGAAAATGGGGAAGGTGACGAGGAAATCATGGTAGGCTCCCAAAAAGTATCATTGAAGATTGTCGTGGACACACACACTTACTACAATTGGTAGACCTCATTGTCAAAAGGTATAACTATAAACCCAACTTTATATTTTAATGCGAAGATAAGTCCTAATCCTTAAATCTGATATGCATTATGTTGTTTTATCTTATACTTTGATCTTTTGTTTTATGCAAATAAATCCACTTCTTATCATGATTATAGTAAATCCAATACTACCACACTCTGGATTCTAATGGCTCGAACTGGATTTTGGTTCAGCCCGACTCGACTCGACTCTATGCAATAACTCGACTCGGTAGGATGTCACACGAGATCTGTTAATGTGAATTGCCAGATGGATGGGCTGTGTGTTGACATGTGGAATATGTAAAATTGGGTAGTACAGTTTATAGGGGAAATGCTGCTGAATTTTCGACGAAACACTTAATAAAGAATTAAATTAGTTATATCCTTAATAGGTAGTAACAACTAAAACTTTTAGTAGTTTTATTATTATTATTATTATTATTATTATTATGATTATTATTATTATTATTATTATTATAAAAATATTACTTACTAAATTAAAAATATTACTTACTAAATAATTAGAAGCTTTATTACAAGTTATATATATATATACAAAATTAAGTTCGATGAATTGAGATAAATAGCTATAGAGCCTCAAAAAGTAATAAATGAATGCAAAATACATTTGTGAAGTTAGGATTTTTACATAGAATTTTCTTTCTAGATGCTTATAAAAATTCCAGGATGGTGAGACAAAAGCTGGGAGCGTGCAGAAGTAGAGATAGTCCTTTAAAGGACAATAAAGAACTGTGAGTTTTGTTAGATAATTCGCATCATCAGCCTGTATCTTTGCATTCATGCATTCACGACTAAATGTTATCATGCATTTGTTAAATTGTTGTATTGTGCTACACTATTGTTGCGATTAAAAATTTGCTTGATTGCTTGGATACCTGGTTGTTGATTATTGGCTTAGGCCTTGTTTGTGTGGATTGGGAATGATAGGTAGGTCATCATAGGGGTTTGGTGAGGGCGGTCCTATGAGACGGCGTTGGCCGTATGGGAGAATCGGCACCGTCTCATGTGGCACTGATGATATGATGCTGGATGATAATGGAAAACCACAAGGGTGGTCTCCTATTAGGCGTCACCTGATAATCTGGATTTGATTGGTAGCCCGCAGGGTTGGCCCTCCTGTTGTGTGGGCGCCTGATGATCGTATGATTTGGATGGATGACGACCCCGTTGCCTCCTGTTGGTATGGAAACGAAAAGTAAGGAATTGGAAAAAACAATGAGAGGGCTGTCAATGTGGAGGATTAGACCGGTCGGCATGTATGTTGGGATCAGCTCCTGGTGCACATGTATGGGGGATCGGCTCCCTGGTGCACATGTTATGAGAGGATGGCCATGTGGGAGGATGGCTCATTGGGGGTTTCGGTGACGCCACTGACTCATTTCCACATGATGTGATTATATGAAGATGATAATATTTGTGGTTGCTGCTGTATTGCCATTTGTGTGACAAACTGCTAATCGGAGGACTAAAACGATTTATTGTAGCATATGTGAAATGTATGGGGTCAGAGGGTTATCTAACCCTACTCATTCAGTTTGGCGCTCACCTCTGCCTACTATTTTTTTCAGGTAATAGGAAGAAAGAAAAGTCCTATGTAATTCAACTGAGTTGAAATAATATTTATGGAAGCCTGTAAATAATAGAGTTCCGCAATTGTAATTCCAAAATGAGATTAATTGGCAAATGAGATGTAATTGGATAATAAGAGCACATACATTAATATTATGAATTGTATTTTTGATATATTGGTGAAATAAATTATTGGGCCTGAAGCCACTTTATGAATGGAATATGAGTTTAACTAATATAGGCTTACTACGGGCTTCGGGGGCCTAACCCCACCCAAGCCCTAGTGCCTGTCCGGCCCATGGAAACGGGTCGTGACATATAATTTCCTTTGAGGCAAAATTTTAAATGCTTAAATTTAGAAAGAGATGATTTAGGCATTCTTTGTTGAACTACATACTTAGCCAAAACCATCTAAGTTAAAGTATAACCTTTGCAACCAATTTGAAGCCTATAAACCATAAAATTTTCTTGTTCACCCTTATTAAACTTAGCCATTAAACCAATATCAATTCTTACCCTAAGTGCAATAATGTATAATTGAAGGATTTGATTTTTATTAAAATATAGCAACAAAAGGAAGAAAATTCCATTAATACTAGCAAGTGAAGCAAGTAGAAAAACTCAAAAAGAAACACTCCATAGAAGAAGCAAAAAATCAAAAATTCAAGTTTGGGGAAATAAAGCAAGGAAGAAATTATCAAAAGTATTATGAAGAGACCTTGCCAAAAGTATCTTTTCTTTAGTTTTAGTTTTGTTGCTTGAGGACAAGCAATGGTTTAAGTTTGGTTTAAGGTTTGGTTAGAATTTTGATAGTGTTATTTTTATAGTAGTTTTAATATATTTTATAAGGATATTTTAAGTATTTTTTTAATTACTTTATTTTTAGTTTTTTATTTTAGTTTTTATTTATGTTTTTTGTGGTAAAGTTCCTTGAATCCATATAATTCACTTTGAAATCTTAGGAAAATTTGTAGGGTTTTTGGCATAGGGGAAAAGAGCAAATAACAGAACATTCAGGCTCTAGCACGCCCCTAGACCATGTCACAACAGCACGGCCCGTGCTGGATTCAAGGAAAATCAAGTGGAGACTCAGACTCTAGCACGCCAAGCAGTGGTTTAATATGGCACGCGTTATATGGCACGCCCATGCCAAAAGAGGAATCAACCCAAAGGCGTGCTTACCTAAGCACGACCCGTGCTGCATTTCATCATGGAGACTCAAAGCCTAGCACACCCTAGTCGTGCTATGAGGCATGCCCGTGCCACAGATTCTTCTGTAAACATGCCCCTGAGCACGAATCGTGTTGAACCATCCTTAGAACTCAGTCTCCGACACGCCCGTGCTGCGAATCAAGTGCTGTTTTTAGTCGAGAACGCCAGCCAGTCCCTACGACTTACATAGGCCCACCTAAGATACTTTCCTGATGTGCAAATCAAGTTCTAATCCTATTTAGGCGCATGGAAGAGTCCTAATTGATAAGAAATTCAAAGCCTAAACAAAAGCCTAAACAGTTTCCTATTTCCAAAAAGATTTCTCACTTAATGAAGACTCTATTTCCTAAACGAAGTCGGATTTTCTCCCAAGAAGTTTATATAAAGAGAGAATGCATTCATTGTAGAAGAGATCTCCAATTTTGATAATTTT